>LPNX010418628.1:67656-97656 GCA_001517045.1 Pseudotsuga menziesii
AAACTAAAACCATAAACATTGGATTACACATTTCTTGAACATTTCCACTCTAAAAAATGGTTTACACCTTGAGAGATTTGATCCCTCTTGGTGCTTGGTAGATCCCCTTTTAGGTGGATCTATGCTGGTTTATTTGCAGCTTGATCTTGACGACGAGTGATAGGTCAAACCAGTGGATATAATGCCTCATGCCCATGATCCCTTTCATTGTTGGCAGATCCCTAGTGGCTTGAATTAAATAACTCTATCTGATGACTTAGCTCTTGGTCATCTGCATGGTGTCTTGATACAATGGTTTCATATAACTTGACCCATAAATTTTATAGCTTGATTAAAAAATACAACTCGGTTACAAGAATGTGGGTTCAAGCAATTATATATCATGCTTAATGATTATGCCCAGTTGACATACTACTTATAAATTTCTGAGCACAAATCCCACAAGCTAGAGAAATTGATGAATGGCTATATAGCCTCGCTCTCATACCATGTTGTATATTTTATAGCACTCGAAATACACTTTTTATACCCTAAAAATTACTTCCTAAGGATTTTCAAATAGGTGTTTCATCCCACTATTATAATTGAATAATTATCCATTGAAAATTTCAATTTCAAATTGTAGTTAAAACAAAACATCCTAGAAATACAACGATGCACAATGGGCACAAAAAATTTACTCTGGGAAACCCAAAATTGGGAGAAAACCCAACAACTTTTCTAGAGAAGAAACCAGTCCAAATTTACAAGTACATCACCATTAAAATGATGTAATATCCCAAATGCAGATATTCAACTGTTTTCTACACTAGGGCTTGCTTAAGCCTCCCGATTTACAATAATACTGAAAATAAACTTGCATGCAAAGTGCCGGGAAAATGGCCCTATTTTATAGCTAGCTAGGGCAGCGAATTTTATAATGGTATATCAACACTTACCAATGATAATCTGGATGATAATTCTCCAGAGAGAATACGCATGCATCAAGAACTGATTTGGTGAAGAACTGGTGCTCCTTGCCTCCAGTGATACCCCAACAGCATGAACCCTCAATCAAATAAAGATGACGTTTTCAGTGAAGGAAGTGTCTGATGTAGATGAGAATTTGCAGGAGTGGTAGTCTTCTCGTGCCAGAGAGATTTCCTGAAGCATGTAGAATTTCTGAGCTTACTAAGCAGTCTAGCGAATTGAACTGAAGGTTTAGCTGCTCATGCCTCCAGCTACACAAAAATGATGAGAACTGCTCCAGGTGAGAAAAATGGAAGATGATAATCACATGGTATTGAAGGATGATATTGATGATGAGAATGGTGCCAGTATTTCGAAGATAAATAGAGATCTGAGGACCCAGCGAATTCTTTGGGATTTTCCAGCTAAGAACCCCCCTACGGTTGCACACATGTCCCTGCAAACAATATTTTGATAGGTACTGGATAGATGTAACTGGATGAATAATTTGAAGAGCGGATGGTGAACCTGGATGGTCTACCTTGAATGAGACTAGGGTAGATATTTCATTGCCGAAACCTCGTTAGCTAAAGACGCCATCTTCAACCCCAACTGTCGTGGCCACATGCTATGTTGCTACTCAAGAAGCTCCAAATCAATAATAATAATAAATGTGTTTATCCATTCACTTTATCTTTCTTTTATAACTTTCAACTGTGAATAACCTAAATTTTGACCTAATTAGGTCACTTTAACTTCTAATTTGCAGTTGACTTGCATCCATGCGCATGGAGACTCAATCGAGTGCATGCATCATCAAATAATGCTCAGATGTCATGCATGTCGGTGGCCTTTGGATCTGGTGGCCCTCTTCTACCCCATGATGATATAATATTGATGCCCTAGATCTTATGTATATGGCATTAGTCTTCGACTGATTCCTTGATTGTTAGTACCCACTCGAACCTACAGGAATCACATAGGTTAGCGGGTTGGTACTCAATGCCTAAGAAGAAGAGGACATTACAGACCTCCCCACTCGAATTTGCTTGTCCTTAAGCAACTATAAAGTTGGGTGATGTAATACATGTTCTTCCTTCCAAGTGGTCTCCTCTATAGGTAGATCTTTCCACTGAACCAAGTAGTCTCTGATGATTCTGTTCCTCAGATTCCACTCTCGCACCTCTAGGATGCGCTCCAGAATCATAATCAATTCCCCCTTGTCATCAAGGGGGGTATCTTGAAAGATGTAACAATCTGCTGACTGAATTCCTTCTTGAGGTTGGAGACATGAAATACGTTGTGAATCTTGCTCTCTAAGGGTAGTTCTAGCTCATATGCTACCTCACCAACCTTTTGAATTATCTTGTATGTACCATAGAAGTGAGATTGGAGTTTTTCCTCTCCTTTATTTTTAAGAGATGACTATCATTAAGGTTGGAGGTGTAAATAAACGAAGTCTCCCACCTCAAAACTTTGCTCAACCCTGTTCCTATCCGCATATATCTTCTATTGATTCTGAGCAGCCTATATGTTCTCCCAGAGTATCTTGAGGATATCTTGACCCTCTTGAATCCACTCTTTGTCCTTGGGGGCCCTGCTATCACCGAATATCCGGTCTGTGAAAGTGGAAGCATCATACCCATATAGGGATCGGAAAGGGGTCATCCCAATGGTCATATGGTAGGTGGTGTTGTAACAATGTTCACCCAAGTGTAGCCATTTGATCCATGTCCTCTGTTGACCTGATACACAATTTCTCAAGTATCCCTCAATCCACTTGTTGAAAATATCTGTCTTCCTGTCACTCTGTGGATGATAACTTGTGCTCATGGCTAAATCGGTCCCCAATAACCAGAAAATCTCTTTCCAAAAGAATCCTATGAATTTGTTGTCCTTGTCACTGAAAATGGTCTTGGGTAACCCATGGATTCTAAATACCTCTCTGAAAAATAGTTTTGCTACCTGTGCTATTGAATAATCTAAGGAAATGGCAAACAAGTGAGGAAACTTGGTCAATTTGTCCACTACTACGTACAAGCAGTCTCTGCCTTGAACCTTGGGCAGCCCAGTAATGAAGTCCATAGAGATGCTCTCCCATTTCTGCTTGAGAATAGGTAAGGGATGTAGTAAACCAGTCAGGTGGGTGTGCTCTATCTTTTTTTGTTGGAACAAGTTGCACTCTCTCACATGTTGTATCACATATTTCATAAGTCCCTTCCATGAGAACCTTTCTCTAATCTATCTGTAGGTATTGAGAAACCCTTGATTCCCGCTAAAGGTGAATTGTGTGATTCCTGTAAAAACAAATTCTTGAGGGGAGACTCTGGAACCAAGAAGATTATGTTTTTGTAGTATATGATGTCATCAATTACCCTGTACCTATCATCCTGAATCTGTCCATCCAATAGCTCGCAAGAAAAATTATCTTTGGAGTACTCAAACAAAATATGAGACCTCCAATCTATTGAGATGCTCATAAGGGATAAAGTAGCTGGTTGTATAGAAAGTGCATCGGCCACTACATTGTTCTTCACCTTTACGTACTCAATCTCAAAGTCATAGGCCTAAATTTTGCTTACCCATTTCTGATGTCTCTCGTTTAGCTCTTTCTACTCTAGGAAGTATCTCAAGCTGTTATGATCTGTCTTAACCTTGAATCTGCCACCCACTAAGTACTGCCTAAACTATTTGAACTAAGTATTATACTTTAGAACATGAACATAAGAATAACTACCAAAAACTCTAATATATTTAAGAGAAGGTTTAATAATATTTGATGAATCATGCAATGTTCTATTAATGAACACAAATGTAGGTGATTGGTTCATTGTAACATGCATTATCTACTCCCTTTTCCTAGAAATCCTACTCTAAGCCTACACCATTGAGCACAGTCCTCTGCTTTTACATCATCATCGTATTCATTTTTATTAAAAATCAATTCCATTTATGTATGTATAAATTATCCTTTGTCCCTATAATCCAATAACTCTTACATAATTATTTGGAATCATTTATGCAAAACTCACCGCAGAAGCATAGGCAGTTGCAGGAGACACAGTAGTTTACCCATATCCAGATCGCGAGACCCATTAGCGGTTTACTTTGTGCCAGGAGCAGTCGATCTACCACCATAAGTGGAGGAAGACACAAGGGTAACAGTGGTAGAGGTAGAGCAACGGGAAGAGCCAGTTCGTACTATTTTTTTTAAAGTAAGCACCCATGAAGTTTCGAACCAATGATCTTACTCAAGGAGTGCCTTAACAATATACCCATTCATTGTCTATTATACACCCTGTGGGCCACAAAACTCACCACTATTATCTATCCTTGACATCTTTATTTTCTTCTCCCTTTGTTTTTCTATAATATCCCCCATCTCTTTAAATTTATAGAAAACCTCAAATTTCTTCTAGAGGAAATAAATTGTTGTGTTTCTCAAGAAATTGTCTATGAATGAAATATAGTACATAGATTTACGAGTTATGCAATATGAAGAGTTCCAACACACATTATTGTGCATCAAATTGAATATTAATTTTCTCTTATAGTACTACACATGAATCTTAGTCGATTGTGTTTACCATATGCACAATGTTTATGGAAATCTAAATTGAATGAGAAATCAAACATATATTCAGCCATACATTTACTTACATAATTGTAAAGGGAATTTCTCTCCAATATTCCCTAGTCTATGATTCAAAATCATTACCTTCTCTCCAAGGATAGTAGAATTCCTCTCTTCTGCATGGCCACCCTTAGGAACAACAAAATAATTGCACCCAAAAGTATTAGTGTTTCCCAACAACTATAGATTTCCAATATGAACTCCCCACATTGAAAACACAATATCTCTTGCAAACATATTAATTTCACTTTCAATAAATATGGATTAGTTTTAGTTTAATCCCATTCATGGATAAACCAAAATTGGGGTTTGAAAAGTGTGAAATCATGGTTTCGAAAGTGTGAAATTGGGTTTCGAATGTGCCAATATTACATTCCAAAATTCCAAAATTCTACTCTCCCTACATTCATAAGGCCCAAAAAAATTGATAAGTGAGAAGACCCTCCTCAACTATATTGAAAAGATTTATCCCTTTCTTATAAAATTGAGACACAAAAGATATACAAAACAAGACAATTCTCACAATTGAAGCAAGTCGAATTTTACATCAATAACTGTCATAAATACTATGCAAAAGGCTTGCAACAGTAAAAACTATTCATTAATATAAGAAGCTATATTATGATGTTGAATGATGGCATGAATAGAAAAGCAATTTGAATCCTTGAAAGTTCATTTGAATTGAATGCATGAGTGGATTACTTGTTAGTTAAAACCACTCGACACATCAATTAACCGCTTAATTGCAGCATAATTGAATCTAACTGACTTGGAGGAAGTTTAAACTGAGTCCAACTAATTCAGAACTCAACTGCATGCCAACAAGTAGGTGTGGGCACCTTTCTGACTTTAGTTAACTAAGAAGACCTGAACTGAATACCCAAAATTAGGTGAGGACGCTTTCCATGTCTCCAGTTAATTGAAATTAGGTGAAATTAGGTGAAATTGGCAGATTAACTAAGAAGACCTGAACTGAATGCCCAAAATTAGGTGAGGATGCCTTCCATGTCTCCAGTTAATTGAAATTAGGTGAAATTGGCAAATTGGAGCCTTTATAACTCTAGTTAACTGACAATTAGGTGAATATTATCCTAGTTGACCGAGTAGGGCGTATAAATCATGCATATCATCTTAGATTAGCTCCATGAATCAAGGAGGAGGACCCGTTGACTGAACTAATGAGATGTTGATGATGTAAGCACATGTTTAAGTCAAAATACTTAGGATAAGTGGTAAATTAGGATGTTAAGCCCAAATAAATGGTGTGTAGTTGTAAAATATCTCCAACACCCCCTCTGAAGATAATATCATGTGGAGGAGTAAAAATAGTGCCCTGACAAAAAACGCCATAGGTCACCCTGTGCATAAATAATCCTAAAAATGCTAAAAACAAATAAGTGAGGAAAGAGGGAAAAACCCAGTGGGAAAGAAAACCCACCCTCAAACTGAAAAATGAAGGATATAATATGTCCTCACCATAGTAGAAGTCACCCCCAATAGTGAACGGAGATAAGAGAATTTCTTCTCAGTGAATCTCTTGGTGAAGATGTCTGCAATTTTCTCTTCTGTAGGGAAATATTGTAGTACAATGGTTCTGTCTTGCACAAGCTCTCTGATGTAGTGCATGTGGATCTACATGTGATTGGTCCTATGTCTCTTAACCGAATATTTCGATATATTTATAGCACTCTGATTGTCACAAAAAATGATAGTAGAAGTGGTTCTACCAATATCAAACTCAGCTAGAATACCCTGCAACCAAATTGCCTAAATGCAAGCATTGACTACTCCTTGATACTCTACCTCTGCTGAAGATAAGTAAATGGATTCCTTCTTTTTTCTTGACCAGAAAATAGGCCCACTACCAAACATGAAAACATATCCAGAAGTGGACTTCCGATCAATTCTATCACCTACTCAATCTGAATCAGTGATTCCAACCAAGTCAAGATCGGAATCTACAACACAGTGAATGTCAAAATGCCTTGTACCCTGCACATATTGTAGGATCCTCTTGGTTTCCTTAAAGTGAAGCTTATGGGGATTTTTCCATGTACCTTGACACAAAATGCATGACATAATAAATTTTAGGCCAATAATTTGCAAGATATAGAAGACTTCCAATGAATTGTTGGTAGAGTGTAGAATCACCATCCTCAAGACTGATTTCTGAGAGGAATGGAAATGGTACAACTTTACATTCTTCTATATTGAACTTATTTAGTAGGTAAAAATCATATTTTTATTGGGATATCATGATCCCATCAAAATTTTGAGTGATTTCTAAACCAAGCAATTCCTTCAGCAGGCCTAAATCACTTATATCAAATGCTTGTTGTAAAGCATTTTTTATAGTGTCGATCGAAGCAAGACGACTTCCTGTAATCAATAGGTCATCAACATAAAGTACAATGATAACAAAATTACATTTATTATTTTTTATATACATTTGGATCTGATTTTCATATTGCAAAGTCTCGTGACAAAAAAAATAAATCCATTTTTGCATGCCATGATCTTCGAGCTTATTCGAAACCATACAAAGATTTCCTTAATCTGCAAACTAGTTTCAGATCTGACATGTAACCTTTCAAATGATTCATTTAGTTTTCTTCCTAAATATCACCGCGAATAAAGGAACACTTCACATCCATATGGTGCACCTCCTAGTGCTTGGATGTGGAAATTGCCAAGACTACCTGAATATAGTCCATTTTTTCCATCGGTGCAAACGTTTCTGTGTAGTCCAGACCTTGGACTTGTGAGAAATATTTTGTCACCAACCTTGATTTGTATTTTCAGGTTGAAGCATTAGCATAAACCTTGGTTTGGTAGACCCATTTGCATTGAACCAGTTTCCTCCCAGGTGCGAGAGGAACTAGCTCCCATGTTTGATTTTTATTAAGAGATCAATACTCCTCATCCATGGCAGGTTTCCATCTCAGATCATGCTGTGCGGTAATATCCTGAAAATTTTACCTGACACTTATGGGCATATTCCCCATTTCTTATGATGTTGTTTTGATGTTTTATTTTGTATATGGGGAATAATACCCCACTGCACATGAGAATGATGATTTGTTTGATATATTGTGCGTAATCCAATTGCATATGTTTTATGTATATGATTTCATGTGTCGAGAGTGGACCCCGAAGCACATAATTGATGAGATGTTTGTGTTGAGCACAAGATTTGAAGAACATGAGTATTTGATGTTTTGTGTTGAGCGAGAAGCTTTGGAGCACATGATTATTTAATGTTTTGTGTTGAGCGAGAAGATCTAAAACACATGATTATTTAATGTTTCTATTGAGCGAGAGGCTCTAGAGCGCATGAGTATTTTAATGTTTTTGTTGAGTAGGAGGCTCTGGAACAAATGAGTTATGAAACCTTTGTGTTGAGTAGGAAGATCTAAAGAACATGAAAAGATAATAATTGGAAGTGTTGGGCATAAGCCCTGGAGCATTCCAAGTTGATGTTGAGCATAAGCTCTGGAACATCGGATCCTTGGCCATTCTATCCCTAGGTGTATCCTACAAATGCATCCTAGAATTATTGTTGAGCAAGGAGCTCTGGAATTACTAAGTTTGTAACTCCCTATTTTTTTAGCGTCGAGCATGGACTCTGGATAAATGCTAGGATTTATTGAAAAATTAATATTTTGAGTGAAAACAACTCTGATAAAACATTGACCGCGTCTTACTTATTTTTAAGTGCTTAAATGAAATTTCAAATTTATGTATCTCATTAAGTATTGAATAAATACCATGTTAAATGAGGTAATCCAACATGCAAGGAGGTTTAGAGTTTCCTAACCTAGTTGACCTAACCCCTACCTGAAGGAATTAATAGAGAAGTCACTATAAGCTAAAAAAAAAAAGTGTCATGTGATTAGGGATCATTCTGTATGATACCTAAAGTAAAAATGTTAACAATGATATATATAAATATATAGTTTATACATAATATATTTAAACGAATAAGCATAAGTAATAATACTAGTAACTATGAATAATAATGAAAGGATTATATAGTATTATTATTACTAATATTAATTATATATTAGACACCTAAAAGAGACGAAGTAGGAACTAGTCAAAAGTTCCTATGTTAAACTTAAATAAATATTAAATTTACCTAAATTAAGTAAAAATGGTCAAGTGATATGTTGATTATTCCATCATTCTACCTCATTATGCTCAAGAGAGTTCTTGGAGAGCATTTTTCCTAAGAGGAAAAGAAAACTGATACAGAACCTGTTATCCCAGATAGGGAAGCATTACCTTAGGATTTGTAAGCTACTTGCATGTTGGAACTAGCTTGGGGGGATCCGTATTGAAACCAAGAATGGTTCTGGTTCATGGTTTGGTGGAATGTGGTAGTTCCCAAGTTATTCGGTTATCTAAACAGAGGTCAGAACTGTCTATGTCCTTGTTAATGTTGTGTGTTTGAGTGTGCAGGGTATTCATCCATTAAAATAGATTCAACTTGCAGGTATGAGGTTTCTTGATCTTCCTTGTATTTTATACAGTTTTTCTTAATGAAAGAAGGGATTAAATTCTGGAAGGATAAATAGTATCTGTCTACTGTATCTAGGTTATTTTGTTCCCATAAACTTAAAAGAAGCTAGGCTTATTTTAGTTTACATGTTCATATAAAACCTAGCTATAAAGATTTTGTTATAGAATAATTATGTTTACTTAAACATGATGGCCTAGTTAGGAGAATATAGATTAGATTTCTTACTAATTAGACTATCCTTTATTTTTTTATCAGTTTTCAAAACTATAGGAAATTATCAGGTTTTTAATATTTCTGCATTACTCTTACATCTTTACTATTTGTTTAAATTATAGTCTTCTCTCATGTTGTAAGTTCTAGACTCTATGAAGAACATCAACTAATAATAGATCATATTAAAATTAACTAATAAAACTATCAACCAAAGAACTAATTAAAATCCACATAAACGAAATTATCACCATTAAAATCCAACTCTACATTTTTCTCTAATGGCAGAGTTTATATTGCCAGCACACTTATTATTTCAACCATTGAAACTATTATATATAACTGTAGCATAAACATGGTGCTTAAAGAAGAAATTAAATACCATTTTCATACTGAACCTTAAACAATTATAGCATAAATATGATAAACATAATTAACATAGTTAAACCTTAAACCTACAATAAACATAACAAAGATAATTCTTAAATAAACCCCATATAATATTTTCATTATAAAATTCTATGCATAACATGCCAGCCATCGAGACCTATTAAGGTCTAGGCCATAGGCTGTTATACCTAAATCCTGTCACCATCATGTGATAAGACCCTTAACTTCTATGTTTGCCCTTAATCCCAACACTTAGAGTGGAAACTTGCTCTGTTTGTCAATTCTACTTGAAAAAACCTAGCACCGCGCTTGCCTTGTGGCTGATGAGCAGTACCTTGCTCAGCACCGCCTGTATCCTGTTTTAGAGAAGTGGTGCCACCACTTATGGCCTTTGGTCTAAAAGCAGTTCTCATCTAAACCGCTCTGTCATAAGGGAAGAAAAGCAGTACCCTTGGTAAAATGGGAAAAAGAGAAGTTTCTCGAGGCTTCTAGAACTTGAGCCTCGTGTCCTCCCTTATCCCTATCATTATGGGTTAGTTTGAGCTCAAGATCCCCCATGGTAGGATCTTAGAGCCACCTCACCCACCATTCTCTCAACTATTCCTATCCATTGAGCCTTATAAATACAAGCTCATATCCATAGTTGAGGGGGAGAACTATAGAGGTATTGTTATGCTGTTGGATTGACTACCTAGTCCAAGTCATTGGAGAGAATAAAGAGCAAAGATGGAGCTTATGGGGATGAAGTGTTTGTCTCGTGGAGGGGCTTGCCGACACTAAGGCAACGATTGTAAACTTCTCCATACATTCTTAATGCAAAGCTGATTTCCGTCCCACATTACTGTTGTTTTGATTTCACATGTACATGTTGTTAGATTCCTTAGTCACTAACATGGATAAGCAGATGATTTTCTAGTAGCTTTGATGTGTTTGCATGTTTGATTTGTTTGCAGGTACATAGGTTCACAATCGAAGCAGTATTCTAGGTGTCTACAGTATTTAGGGAAGGTCTTCATCCTTTGTCGTTCACTCATTTGTTCTGGATCTGAACCATTCAGACGAGAGGAACAACTTCTGTCAACAGAAGGTGCAATATTCCTGACAACAAATTTGGCGACTTCGCAAGGGAATAGTGCAAATCTCAGTTGATCTAATCTTCCTTAGTTCTCAAACTCTTGTCTGAATCCAGGCTTCATCTCCAACTCTCTTTAGTCAGATCTGCCATCTGACTTAGTGAATTTTGGTTTGAAACTTTCAGATCTGTTCAGATATGAACTATTTCAACTTTTTATGCTCTTTTTTACTATCAATCCGTCAATTTTTTCCTTGATCTGATCAATTTCTAACTTGATCTTTCATTCTCCTTGTGTTTTGGATCTATTCAGGGAACCACACATGTGCTCTTGGCAACAAGCGGTGCCACCGCCTGAACTCTGTTAGCCATAAGTGGTGCCACCGCCTAAACTCTGTTAGCCATGAGCAGTGCCACCTCCTGATTCCCGTTATCCAGAAGCGGTGCTCATTCAGAACCGCTCTGTCAAGACCACTCCAGCGTGGTGCCAGGTAGGCCTTGTTCCAGAACTAGTTTTTCAACATTTTTTGCAAAAAAATTGAGTTTGTTTGCTTTCAGCCCTACACTATTAGGATTGTGTGTTAGAGTTTGAATGCTCATGGTTGGAAATTCTGTGGTAAAAGATTGGTTTGATTGAAGAATTCAAAATCTAGACTAGGCTTGTTGATTATTCATTTCCTTCCGTGCTTGTTAGTTGTGATTGTGAAAGGAATTTTTTGAAAGCTTAGGTTTTAGTGAGCTCTCTTTTCATTTCTATTATAAAGACTGAAAGAAAAACCATTTGATTAGCATCTTGATTTCATTTTTTGTTTCCATAGAGGACTTCTTTTTGCTTGTTAAAAAGAATTTTTTTTTACTGAGATTAGGTCATTATCATTATTGAGCATAAGGCATCAGATCTCTGATTAACCTCACAAGCTTTCAGGTTCTCTGTTTTCTTTTGTCTCTTTTGCATTAGTACTATCTCATCAAAAGAAAAAATAGTGTAGTTTTAAGTTAGATCTATCTATGTTTTAAGAAAAATCGAAAAATAGAGTGCATATGCATGTAGAGTGCTTCTTGTTTTTCTTTTAGGAAAAGAGACTCTTCCCCTTTTGATTGCTTTCAGAAAAGGAAAATGAGTTTGGAAAGTGCTGCTTGTCTTTGATTTTGATTTGTTCAAAATAGTTGTTTGGGAATTTTTGGTTTTAAAATGAAAAGAAAATACTCTCTTTCCCTCCCGTAGGTAGGCATACCACGAACGGTAAAGTGAAATATTTGCATCTGCATACTGCATGGTTTTAATTTTTTTGTCAAAATTCCATGCATTCACCTAACCGTCCACTTTAAAATTAACGGTAGTTATAGGTTAAAATTTACATAGCAATTTGAGTGATAGACTAGAGACGTGTTCGGGCGTCCTTAAGCGTAGGAGCT
Organism: Pseudotsuga menziesii; assembly: GCA_001517045.1. Classification (NCBI taxonomy): domain Eukaryota; kingdom Viridiplantae; phylum Streptophyta; class Pinopsida; order Pinales; family Pinaceae; genus Pseudotsuga; species Pseudotsuga menziesii. Next base: position 79,849 of record LPNX010418628.1, read on the forward strand.
ATCATTACTCATCTGCATTACATCCTGGGACTCGCACGGTTCTTCCATGTACCGTCAGTATATCAAACGACCTTTCACGTACCCTTGAGGTATATAGAAAGGTACTTCACGTACTCAATTGTATAGCGGAAGGTCCCTTGTGAATGGTTATGCATTAGAAAACACTACTACCGATTTGAACTACCACGTACCTTGCGTATATTGGGACACCACACTAGGATACCTTATCTATCTGAGAAAATCCCTTTGGCCATCTTACTTGGAGCCATACACTGAAAACAACATTTGGGGAGATTACTATGCACGTACCCTTGATGTATATCACGAGTGGAACCTTCTTGACAATCTTGGTGAGAGACCTGACTATCTGAACTCCTCCTGTCATTTAAGTTTGTTTGTTTGGATTATAGCTTGAGTCGAGAAATTTTTGGTGTGTTTTCTAGTTTTGAGACCTTAGTTTAGATAGGAGCTGTACAAAGTGGCTGAGCTAAGGCAGTTCAGAAGAGTACGGGGCTTGCCACCTGATTTTATTCCTGTTTTAGGAGAAAATCCTATGGAAGCTATTGACCAAGGAGCTGCTACCAACTCCTAAGTGGGAGAGAATGTGGTTGCAGAAAGCGGAGGACCATATCCTTCACACTCACCCCCCTTGGTCCAACAACCTTCTCGAGGTAATACTTCGTTCCATTCTCCCACAGAAGGTCATGTTGATGATACTACCCATCCGGATTATGGTCCCAATGCTCCATTTTGGGCACCTCTATAGGACAAGCTATTGCCTCATTTGGCACCTGTTTAAACTTTTTTGAAGAAGTTTCACCAGATGAAGAAGAACGTAGACAATACCAGGTAGCTATTCTCCGTGCACAAGAGATTGAAAAGAAAATAGATGACATATTGGGCATACCACCATCACGTTTCGTAGTTGTTCCTGTGGGATATCATTCACTTGTCGATTCTATGAGACCCATTGAACCGATTCTAGATCGCACAGTCACTCCACATAATACAGGTCAAACTTCCAACCCCACCGCCTCCCATATTATGTTTGTTCCCAATCCTCCCAGGTCTTCCGCACCTGGGGCTCAACATTCAATTCCTGTTTCATCATTACCTTCTAGTGCCGAGGGGCAACCCCCGACATGACCTACGTTATCTGTCACCGTAATTGTACCTAGTCAAGGATAGACCTCAAGTATAGAGAAATCTATATTCTATGTCCTTCCTACGCACACAAATGTGGTTAAGCTCCATCTAGTTTAGGTCAGCCCTTTGGGGCACAACCTATAACTAATCAAACCTCTTAGGGGTATGGTTATACAGAAAATCAAGTACCTGTAGGAAGCACTAATTATCCACCCAACCCTACAGGAATGCCTTATGCTGGAATTACATATCCTAGTAATACTTTCATGCCATGGGGGCAAGCTAGCTGGTCCTACATGCCAGCTATGGGAGGGATACCTATACATATTGCGGGAGGTGCCAGAGGACCGCCTTATGGAGGTCCTCCCCCTGGGGGGTCTAATGGTCCTGGAGGACCTGGTGGCTCTCCTCCTTATGGTCCTAATGGTCCTGGTGGTTTTGGGGGGCCTGGTGGCTTCCCTCCTAATGGCCCTAGAGGGTCTGGTGGCCCTAGAGGGTCTGGTGGCCCTCCTCCTAGTGGTTTCAGTGGCTCTGGAGGTTTACCTCCCAGGGTTCCTGGAGGGTCTAGTGGTTCGCCTATTGGTGGTCCAGGTGGTCCCGATGGTCCCAATGGTCCTGGTGTTCCCGAAGGCCCTGGTGGTCCTCCTCCTGGAGGCCCCGATGGTCCTAACGATCCTGATCCCAAAAATCAACCCCCTATGGGTGGATCTTTCGGTAGTTCTTCGTCACAACAACCTGTCTATCAGTCTACTTACGGTCCTACTGGTACTTATATGCCATATCAATATTACCAGTATGTACAACCTAATCTTCAGTTACCTTTCCTAGCAAATTTGGACTTGCCTGATTTGGCTAAGTTGATAAATGACCCCATTCGACATAACCCCTCATGGCCTCCCATTCCGGTAAAGTTACCATCGAACATTCCAAAGTTTGATGGGAAGAAGGGAGACGATCTGAAAAACCATGTCATGACATTCCATTTGTGGTGTTCTTCAAACTCCCTTATGGATGATTCAGTTTGTTTAAGACTCTTTTAGCAAACTTTGACCAGTACAGCCGTGAAATGGTACATTGAACTTCTGCAACATTCGTTTGTGGATTTTGGCTCATTGGAAACTGTCTTTCTTACTCACTTTCAACTTCCTATCCTTAATGAAATGGGTACCGATCTCTTAACTTCTATGAGATAGAACACCTCCACCCACATATCCGATCATATCCATGAAAGGAGAAGGCAGAGAAGACTTATTAAGGCTCCTATCCCAGATCAGTTATTAGCTGATTGGTTTACTAAATATTTGTTGCCACCGATTACCCGAGATGTGGCTATGGGTAGTGTCATTACTGAAGAGCAAGACATTAGTAGAGCCCAATATCTGGATTTGGTCTATTCCCAGTGTGAAACTTTGTATGACTTGATCCCTCAAGCTCCTCGCCCAAGCACCGATCCTGCAAAGCCACCAGCAGAAGTCCCTGTTGATGGGATTGTGGGTTCAATCCAGTCCCCATCAGCAACAAAACCTGCCAAGCAACCCTAGACTACCACCCCTACTCCTTCGACTCCCAATGTTTCCGTCGAGGTCAATTCTATTCAGAGTATTCAACCACCTAGAAACAATAAAAAGAAAGGTAAATGGAAAAAACAAAAAACCTGGAAACGAATAGGAGAATCCAAAACCAACCACCAACGATAACGATAAGGGGAAAAGGAAAGCAAAATATCCATGTCTGCTATGTGGAGGCGACCATTTCACAAAAGAGTGTCCTCGTCAGGACGAAATCACCCAATTTTTGAAAACTAATCCTACACCTGTAGTTCTCACAGATCCTTTTCCCTCTCAACAACAACTGATAGACCACATGTCTAATCAGGGAAACTCTAGTTCTTTAGAGGAAATTCACATGATGTCCTCGGATACTATTAGTTTGCAAACTCGAATTCAGAGTTACGACAAACCTGCAGATAAGAAACAAGACAATTCTTCTTCAGGAAAAGCTCCCTCTACTAGTTCTCTCAACTCCTCGTCTATTGTCCCCCTAACCATCGAAAATCCTACTCTCGACATGGTTTTGCATCCACCCAAGAGTACTCTTAGGAAGGATGTTTTTAACCCTAATGCCCAAGCTACTCAATTTTATAATGTAGTTGAAGATCTCGCTTAGGCACCATGTGCAATGTCTACCTTGGAAGTACTCCAAAGTTTTCCTACACAACGCAAAAAATTGTTAACTGTGTTAGGAGCTTTAGACCTGGACAATACTAATTTGATTCATTTCAATGTCAAGAACTATAAGTATAGACTACCTCACAAACTTGCTTTCCAAATCATAACGAAACTAGTCAAAAAGAAGGTCTTTAGAACTGTCTTAGATGAAGGAGCTTCAACTTCGATTTTGTCCATGTCTTGTTGGAAAGCTATCAGCTCTCCCGAGCTTGTAACATCACCTATGACTCTGAAAGCATTTGATGGATGAGGTTTCCAGCCCCATGGTCTCATATGAGCCCTTGCAGTCGAGCTTGGAGGAAAAATTGTTTCTATTCAAGTAGAAGTAGTAGATGCCCTGTTAGATTACAACCTCCTTCTAGGAAGAAATTGGTTTTACGCCATGACTGCTGTCGCTTCGACCGTATTTCGAACTGTCCAATTTCCACATCTAGGGAGAATTTTCACCATTGACCAACTCGATTTCTGTACGTCGGATGTTACTACCTCAACGGCTAATAACATCCCTATGTTAGGCCAGTCCCCTCCTCCTTACCAGTCAATTGGGGTAGGCATGTTGAAGGATTCGTCCCTTATGGGGATTTTTCCATCCACTCCTCCTAACACAGACATAGCGTCAGTAAATATGATTACGTCATTTAATTATGATCCAAAGGGAAAACAAATTGTTGAGTCCACCTCGTTGAGTCCACATGAAGAAATGTACAACATCATTCAAACCCTTTTCGATGACCACACTAATGAACTTCATTTGGTGGCTTCGGACCCTTACCACCTGCCCTACTGGTTAGAACCATCTCTTCCTATTCTAAATTATCTCTCTGATACTTTTCCTTTTGATGAGTCCATTATGGAGATCATGAGTACGAATGAGCCTATCTGGGAGGATCACCATCATAGATCCTCGTTCCTCCCCAACACTAGTTCGGTGGACCATGACTTTGCATCCTTGTTTTCCACTGATATTGTTAACACAACTCAAAATCCTATATTGTTGCAAGACACATATTCTAAAGGAAACCTATGCAACATTACTCAAACAAATCCGATTGACATATCAGCCAAGCCTGGTACCATTGAGCATGTTCATGTTGTGAAGAACTGATCGACAGAAGAATATGAAGCATACAAGGCACTTTTCAAAGAATTCCGTGATATTTTTTCCTGGTCTTATGAATAAATGCCATGGATAGACCCATCCATTGTGGTCCATGAAATAAAAACCTATCCCACTACTAAACCTGTCAGGAAAAAACCAAGGCAAGTCCATCCACGGAAGGCCACAGCTATTAAAGTTAAAATAGAGAAACTTCTCAATGCTGGGTTTATTTATCCCGTACCCTTGACGGAATGGGTATCGAACGTTTTCCTTGTCAATAAAAAGCAGGGCACCATTAGAGTCTGTATTGATTTTAGAGATTTGAACAAAGCTTGTCCCAAAGACAACTTTCCTACTCCACATATCGACCAGATTATCGACAATTGTGCCAAAAGTGTCATCTTCTCATTCATGGATGGATTTTCTGGTTATAATCAGATTGAAATTTTACCCACGAGTCAACACAAGAAAACATTCATTTGCCCATGGGGAACCCTTGCATATAGGAAGTTACCATTTGGCTTAAAAAATGCTGGAGCCACTTTCCATCATGCTATGTTCTATGCATTTCACGATATAAAACATAATGTTGAACCGTACCTTAACGACCTCCCTGCTCATTCACAGTGACGGGAGGACCACCCTAGTCATCTTAGAGACATTTTCCTGAGATGTCGTCATTATAATATACGGCTCAATCCTCATAAATGTGTTTTCTGCATTGAGACGGGACGCCTGTTAGGTTTTGTCGTTTCTAAGGATGGCATCCGGATAGACCCATTGAAAATCGCTGCTATTTTAGCTCTACCAGCCCCAACCAACCTTCTCGAACTCCAAAGTTTGCAAGGGAAGACAAACTTTCTTCGTCGTTTTGTGTGCAATTTTGCAGAGAAAACCCACAGTTATATGCGTCTCCTTAAGAAGGACACTCCGTTTTATTGGGATGACCAAGCCCAACGAGCCTTTGATATTCTCAAACATGCTCCGACTCATTCACCCGTGAAACACCCCCCATATTTTTTAAAGGATTTTCTCTTATATATTGCTGCCTCCACTACTACCATCACTATGGTTTTGGTGTAGGAAAATCCCGATGGTCAGGAGCACGTGATTTACTATGCTAGTAAGAATCTTATGGATTCCGAAACTCGATATTCACGCATGGAGAAATTAGCATTGGCCACGGTCATTGTTGTTCAAAAATTTCATCACTACATTTTGCTCTGCACAACCACTGTATTGGCAAACCAAAACCTGATGTATTACAGCCTGATTCGTCAGGTGCTCAGGGGCAAGTACTCCCGATGGATAGTCATACTACAAGAGTTTGATCTGGAATTTTCCAAAGCCACATCAAAGAAATCCTTGGTCTTTGCCGAGCTCATGTGTGATCTTCCCTATGCTTCAATGGAATTTGAGCCTACTGATTCATTTCTGGATGAATTCTTGTTCCTGATAAGAACTACTGACCCATGATATAGATATTTGCTCATTTATCTCCAAACACAACGATTTCAGCAAAATCTATCCCGTGACGATTGTCGTCGTATCTGTCACCACGCAAAATCATCCTCATCTTGAATGACACTTTGTATAGATGTGGGATTGATTCTATTCTTCGGCGATGCCTCACCCATGAGGAAGCTGAACAAGTGTTGAATGATTGCCACTCTAGAGCATGTGGCGGTCATTTATCTGGGATTGCAATATATGTTGGATATAAACAATCTCACTGATTTAGAAATGAGATTTGAAAAATAAAATTATATTTCAATATGAAGAAATTTAACTTTTCTATGTTGATAAGATAAAATTAATTATGATTTTTAAGAGTAAAATTTGAAGAAAACAAAACATAATTATTTACTATAAACATTGAAAGAAATCAATGTATATTTATACCAAAACAAATACATACAATTTTTTTACAAATTTTTTTACTTTTCCAAATTTGATCAAGTTCTCAAAATACATATTTGTAATATACTAGTAAAAAGTTACACTTTAAAATGATGATGATGATGATTAATGTCCACTCAAACCAACTTTGGTCTATCGGGCCTTAAGAAAGATAATACTTGCTTTACTTTAAAATATTGTTCCTATGCTCAAAAAGCTTGCCAGAAAGCTTTCCAAGCTCACTATAGTTTTGGAACGCTAGGAGGTTATAAAGGTTTGTATTGTAGCAAATACTATGAAACTCATATCTAATGTGGCTGTAGGCCAGGCACTCTAAGAGAAAGTGATTTTCATCCTCAACGCTCATAGACTTACACAAAGAGAAAACCCTTTTCGCCCATGGAGTTTTAGGAATAGACCAATGCCCTGTTTCGCTATGGAATTCATGAGAGTTCGTTCTAAGCTTGGCTATATTAATTTTCTTTCGTGAGCTAGTTACTACCGAGAGATACTTCTGATCTTCTTAGGATTAATGACCTCCTTATAGTATCTTAATTTTATATTAACCACTAAATTTCCTCACACTAGAAATTCTCTTTAAACTTAGAAGGAATAATATTTTTGACATTGTCAATGTTTTGCAATATGTTGTTTTTATTAATGCCCCAATGGTTTAACCAAGCCATGGTATTTTTACACCAACACCGCTTGAGGCATAGTTGGTTTTTACTTGAGTATGAAGCAATTTTATGAAGTCTCTCATTTCCAATGCTATTTATCTTATGCTTGTACATCAGGTACCTAGTCATAGCAATGATCTCGATGGGAAAATACCCACTTCTATGAGGAGAATAGGATAAGGCATATTGCTTTTAATTTTGAGGTTAAAAGATATAAACCGCTTCTGAATTTGATGCAATCTTCCTCGAAGATTCTCTAGAAGTGTTACACCCCATACATAAAGTAGTCTTAAAATATAAGAATATGAATAATTTATTGTATTTAATTTTAAGATATATATACATAAAGGATTCTTAAAATTTTTAAGAAAACATATTAGTTAAAAATTCCATCTTAATATATGTACACATGAAGTAATTTAAAATATAAAAATATGTTATTGTATTTAATATAGATTGGAATTTCTTTGATGCACACAACTTTATAAGACAATACATTCTTCCAATTATATTAATGTCAAATACATATCTAATCACTTCTAACATTTTACCACTTTCTTTTTAAATAAATATCTAATACTTTAAAAATTTGTTTGATATTTTAAAAATATATTTTATGTATGATTAAACTAAATTTAAAAATAACATTTAAATATCAACAAATACAATAAAACATTAATCCTTTATGGGTTTCTTTTAGATTTAACTTTACATGTATTTTTTTTATGTGAAAAATTAAAGATAGCCAAACAAATGTGTTAAACATGAACAGGTAATACTAATGGAGAAAGTGATTAATAAAGTTTGGACAATTTTTTAATGAATCCTATATTATAAAATATCAAAATGTTATTAGTTTCAAATCATAATTTAAAATAATAAAAAAATCTAAATGGTTAAACTATTTGAAGAATGATTGCATATTTTGAAGAATGTATAAAAGCCACACGCTTAGTTGTTCATAAATTAGAAGTTTTATCTTTTACTATCCGTTCAAACCTTCAAGATCATCTAAGTGAGAATTATATGTGTGTGGGGTCAAATAGAGATTACATGTAGTGAGTATATAAACACCTATTGGTTTTTCATCTTTAACAATTCTTATTATTTTGAAAAAAAGGAAATTAGTAGATTTTCATCCTTCAATGAAGCTTATTATTATTTTTCAATTTTGAAAAGGATAATGAAATAGATTTTGAAAGTGCAATTAGTGGAATAATTGTATGGAGACATTTCTAAGAAGATATTCAAAATAAGATCATTATTGTTTAATGAATTTGTTAAGCAAATTGTTTCTTTTGAGGCTAATTGACTATCAAATCTAATGATAAATCCTAAGAATCTAAAAGCAAATAATATATCATTATTTGAGGAGTGGAATAGAAATGACCTCTAACAACACATAGGTTTAAGCTAACAAAATAAACAAAACATCTTCTAGCAATTTTTTTGTAATTATTAGCAACTCTATAAAGTCTGATTAATTATAATTGTGTCTCTATTAAGAATTTATTAATTTATTTATTTATTATAGTGATAAAACATTTCTTGGTGTGATCAACTTTATCCACTATTTATACAACCTATAAACTTGTTATAATCATTTTTATTTTAATAAGAAAACAATGATAAACTTCACAATATTCTCATTGATTTTTAATTATATTTATTCATTACTTTTCCATAAAATATATATTGTACTTATCATTATTTTTTCCATAAACTATATATTTCATTACTAACATAATTGAATGAATTAAACAATTATTTAATATTTTCTTAATCATAACATCTCTTTACAACAAATACCTACATTATATATTCCACAAAATACTATAAAAACATAAACTATGTAAACAACTCTACATTTTATTTGTAAAAATGAATATCAAAACATAAACTATATAAACAACTCCAAATCTTCATATACAAAATGGACGCTGGATTTTTAAGTCTCCTCAGCTATCTTCGGATTTTTTACGTCTCCTAAACTATCCGAGAATAGAATGATATCCATTCTTTTGCATCTCTTAAACGAGTTGAAAACGCTAAAGTTAACAATGTTTTAGTTACTTAAAACTTCATAACTATTTTATGATTGGTTAACCATATGATTGGTTAACCATATGAAATAGATATGAAACAAGAAGTTAATATTTTATACAAATGTGTAAAAAAATATCCTTTCTATGTTTTAACTATTTTATGATTTGCTAACAATATTATTTTATGATTTGTTAACAATATCAAATAGATATAAAAAACGAAGTTAATATTTTATAGAAATGTCCAAAAGAATTTTTATTTATTTTTATGACAGGAATACAAAAAGTTAAAGAGCTACTAAATAAACTTGTATTTATTTTAATAATTTGCTTAATTTGTAGAAAATAAACTTATATTTATTTTAATAATGTAACTCTTCTATGAAAAGATTGATAATGTTTAAACCACTAACTTCTTCAATGACATGCATAATAAGAATGATCTATGAATTAGTCGAATGTCTGCCAAGCCCAAACGATTCTTCTCTGGATCATATAATATATAAAAGTTATTCTGTCGATAGCTCCGTAATGAAGGTCGCAATAGGTTATGTGCAATCACTTGAGTTGTTCATTGCCAAGCAGTATGTCTGGGAATTTGTATGAAAATCCCAAGCGTTGAAAGTTTTCTTAGAAGGAAGTATCATATGTAAGCCACCCTTAAATGAAATGCAAGCTCAGAAAACTTAATTAATATTCACCTCACTATAAACAATGTAACACCTCACTATAAACAATGTAACAAAATCCAAACAGACAGTCAGCTTCAACTTTATAAGATCTTCGATATATCTTTCCCGTCCGAGAAGCAAACACATCTTTAATTTGGTTATAGATTTCACTGGTAAAGTCAGTGAAAAAATGCCCGAATTTGTCATAGTTCCACCATCACCATTACTGTCGAATGTCAATGGCTTGGGCCATAGATTTAAGCGATTTCCATCAATACTTATTTATGACAGACAAATGTAATAGTATATTATTACTTTGGATCTGCACATTTTATAGGCACAACAGAAGATGAATTTGTGGAAATAAAACCCCTTTTGCATTCAGGTCCGCGGTGATTGTTACATGTAAATTTTTGGGTAAAGGTGTCTGTCAGCGTGAAGCCACCACTCCCTAGGATTTTTCTTAATATTCGTATGCATCCCTCGCTTCAGAGCCGAGGCAGGATCCTTGGAGACCTGCACCATCTTGGCGAGTCGTCGGGGCAATTCAAATTAGCTTGGAATCCAGTGGAAGTTATTACTTTCATGAAGGGCGGGCAATTCAAATTCAAAATTCAAATTCGCTTGGAATCCAGTGGCAGGATAGGACATATGTCATGCATGATATGCATGGACAGGCATATGGCATACATGATATCGCTTGCTCAACCGACGGTGGACCTCTTGCCTAAAAATGAGATGCACACGGTCACAGTCTGCCAGAGCCCCCGAGGCATTAATCACTCTGCTGGGGGTGCCCTTCTTTTTCTGGATCTTGCAAGCAGCACACGGAGATGTGACTTCGCTCATCTGCAAAACAATTCCAGTCTACAGTTCTGTTTGCAGCAGCTTTCACAGCATTTTATTTGCCTTGTCAACAGAATATATTCTACTACCACTGCTTCCCAGAGTATTGATTACCTTTCAGCTTCTTTGTGAAGTCCCAGCGCTTTCTTAAACGCGACGGAATAGAGAGAAGAAGGAAGAAATACGATTACTACTAAAATCCCAGGAAAAATGATTACCTTGGAAATACTACTAAAATTCCAGAGATGGGTAAGGTAATATTGGGAAGCCTCAATTAAATGTCATTATCTGGACATGGAAAATCCAAAATAAAGAAAAGAAAATGAAGGGATAAGAATGATAAGCTTACAAGTGCAGTGAAGAGAGCCTACGAAGTGGATTCATAAAAAACAGAGGCAAACTTTCCAGAGAGATCTCTGACGACATGATCTGCAGGGTAAAGGCCCCGTTCTCTGAGCGTCCGATAGGCTTCTATGAGAATAGCCACTTCATTTGCAGTTTTGTTGAGACCGTATCGTTGCCTCAACATCTCTACATTATCCAAAAAACCCTCGAATATGCAGAATATGTCATATACAACTCGGAAAGCTCTGCGCCATTCAATAACCACATATTGTAAGAAGAGATGTACAAAAGAAGAGATTAAAGAAAAGAAGTGCGAAAAGAAAACATGCCTGGTGTCAAGAGAGACTGGCTCGACTGAGTGAAGGCCATGGCATCGACATTGCCAAGGTTAATGCAGACGCTTACAAAATTGGCGGAGACCAAAGACTGAACCAAATCGTGACCAAATCGATGCCGGTTTTCCTCTGGTCTGCCTCAACATGAGGGGGCTCGTCAAATCCTCAGGGGCTTGTGCCACGGATCTCTTCAATACTGTCAGCATTTTCATTTTCGGTGCAAGACAACCTTAAAACCAAACTCTGCAACTTCAGGATCTTAACTGCTGAGTATCTATCAGAGGGAGTGGACTATGTGTGGAGCGTGGAGTTTGAATCATGCCGCGGTCGAGAAGCCCGAGACGGAGGGAGTGGGTGGAGTCTTAACTGCATGGTGTGGGACGTGGGATGTCGAGGAGGAGGAGACGACGACTGAAGGCGGATGGTGTGACAACGACCGGAGCTCAACGGAGGGACCGCAAACGGGGTGGCAGCGATGGTAAGTGAACGGTGGCCGGCGAGGGGGAGGATTACCGGTCCGGTGGTTAGACGGCCGGCGCGCAAAATCTTTGCATGGGTAGCTTACTCCAAAAAAAACCTAAGATGAATCATGCATTTATATTCAACCCGCAGTACGTATCGTACTGCATATTGACTTAGTGATGACTTAGTGTTTTCGCTGACGCGTTTTGATATATTGTACGGTAAACTGTCTATTGACGTATTTTGTACTGTCAAAATAAAAATAAAAAGGTATGACGGCCGATTAGTATTCGACGCTTGGAGTCGTTGTGATGTAATATTGTACTGTTTATTGACGTGTTGTGATGTACTGTCAAAAAAAACTCCTGTAGTCCTGAGATGTTTAAACAAGATTTTAGGTGAAAAATATATAACATGCTCTAAGATAATATTTAATGCGCTGGTGGCAGCATTGCTAGTCATACGATTTGGTGGAGGTTGAGATAGTATGGCTGGCAATGCCGTCGCCAACCCATTAAATACCGCAAGACATGTTATATATTGTTAACCAAAATTTTATGTGGTGTAAGGTGTACCAAGATCTGGACTCTAGGTATATAGTCCGTGCCTCCATGATTCATGAGAAAAAAATAAAGGCCCTCTTATACAGACGCAAGAGTGGGCCAAGTCGGGTCAATCTTTTATAGACGAAAGGAATATCCCGGGCTTCCATGATTCATGAGAAATTAAGGGCCCTCCATAGACGCAGGAGTGGCCCAAATAGGGTCGATTTTCTTTAAAATGATACCGGTATCCCGTGCTTCAATGATTCATGAGAAATTAGGGGCCCTCCACAGACCGTGATGTGGGCCAAGTCGGGTCAATTTTTAAGGACTCGAATGAAAAATGGAAAGGTTATAGGACCTCCGTTTCCTTGTTTACCATCCCAAGCAATCTATAAATGTGGGTATGATCCATTCTTGTTTAGAGGTAGAGCCTCCATTAAGCCGGCAAAGTATAATTATTCGTGCTGTCAGGCGTTCTAATTCATTCCTTCAGGGGTAGAGCGCTTAAGAGTTTAATCATGTGAAGAGTCGAGAGTGTTTATTTATTATTGTTAATAAATATTCTTGTGTTTAAGAACGTTGATGAGATAATTCCTGCTGTTTTTGTGGTTTGTAAAGGTGATCGCATGATTATAACAATTGTATACAATGTCCAGTACACTTGGCCATTTGCTCTTTGACTTCAACTAGGCTGTTAGAGTCGGACCTTAGTTCTTAGATATTGTAATAGAAGGAATATGGGCCGCAGATTAGGGTACAGGTTGGTAGTTAAGATTTTAAAATGGTTTAGAGTATCCAAGAAATCAAGATCTTATGATCGCCTGCAAGCAGAAAACCCTAGAGAACTATGCATGCGCGCTTAGGCTTCGCCCATGGACCAAAAGTGAGCGCAGCTGTAGCGCAGCCTTGGTGACGCAAGGCGGGCTAAAATCGGAGTGGGATAACCAAACACGGCGAGAGCTATCCACCCTGCTGCAGACTCTTAAACTCTTAAAGAGTCTGTGGGCAGGTATGGCCATGCCATTATCCTCTTATGTATCCATTTGGGTTCACTGATGGCCATCTCTATGTGGTAGCAGCATTTTTGGTGCCCAACATCCATGGGGTATGTCAAAGACCTGTCATGGACATGCATGGTCGATTCGACTCCAAAATTGAACCGGGTTCTAGCTCTTCCCAGAAGTGTAAAGTTAACATTGTCTTTAAAAAAAAATAAAATCTGAATTCCATTTAAGGAGAGCATAATTTATATCAACATTTTCAAAGAAGACCAACATTTGAAATTACCCATTCATATAAATTTATCAAGATGTTAAAATTCGGCTGCTATAAAGTTCAACTCATCAATCAAAATATTGGAAATATGATAAATTATAATCACTCACTCACTCATGTGATGCACTCACTACTTAGTTGTGGAAGATGACCTGTAATCGTTGATGACTACGAGGCACTAGCCATCTAGATGTGGCTCTCACTATGGCGGAGTCACTCCCGGCTGCAATCTAAAGTGTGACAACGTGTCAACAACAAAAAAGAAGAACTACTAGTCTACTACTAGGCTCGAAACAAGCTCAAAAATTTGTGCCTACTACCTATGTGAACCTCGCTACCAATGTTCACTCTTTCTTCGTCAAAATGAAATTCAAAAGGCCTGTTTGATGAGTCCTCCTCTACAAGACTTCATTTCTTGCATGAATATCATGGACTCACGACAACTATAACCAACACTCGATGTCATGCAAATACAAATAATGGCATGTAGCTAGGATCACAAACTTTGCAGAGGTCGATTTATGCATTGCTATAGAGAGGTGTCATTGGGCACACGATAAAGAATGGTTATTAATAAAATTAAAAAAGCAATTGTTGGCTCAAGAATAGTCTTCAATTTGATGGGTTGCATGATCATGATGTAATTTCCCTCCATCATTCCAAACATTTGTGGTTTCTCACAACATTTGTCTTGAGTGCCACCAAAATACATATAAAATTTACTTGTCTTTACATCCTCTCCATTTAAATCCTTATCTCATAGTCATAACTAAGGATTATTATGCATGCACATGCTCACCTTATAATACGAATTGGGTCAAGGCACAGAGACAACCATAAAATATTAAATGTTTCAAGAAGCAAAGGGTACTTGAGACAACTATAAGTAAGTCTTATATATTAAATTTACCATATAAACCTTTAATTAACACTATCAACTAAGATTTGACACTTTGGATTGTTGTGATCTTCTTATCACTCCTTACCAATGTTATTGCAAGGCATTCTTTGAAGGTGAAGTCCGTAATTTTAGGTCTTCTTCCTCTTTATCATGCCTTTTGGTAAGACAATAAAGAGGGTACACAGGTCAGTGCAAGAAGATGAGGGACCTTTAAGATGCAATCCTAGTTTTCAAAAACAAGATCATGTTACCAAAAAATACATCAACCCGAGCCTGACATAGCACTTGGTATGGTTCAACCCGAGCCTGACATGTCATGGGACATGTAGGATAGGAAGCCATATCGCGTACGCATTATATAACTACAAAATGCGCTCGCGATATGTAGTTATAAATCGCGTACGCGATTTGTAAATCATAAAAATAATTAAATACACAGGCTTGAAACCCGTGGCCCATTTTAACAATCAAGAACGCGAAATTGAAGGGCCATTGGAGCGTTTTGGAGCGAGACCAGTGCTTGGGATTGTTGCAGGAGCTGATTCTCGTTGAGGGGAGGAGATTTCACTCGTGCATTGTCATCCAACAAGGTAATTCAATCACCCAAAGCATTTTTTTTGGTCAATTTTTACCCTATAATTGTGTTTTTTAATAAAATAATCAATTGATAATTGATGATGATTAAAAAGAAATGGACTTAAAGTTACATTTCAAATTTTTTCAATTTTTAATCTACAATTTCTAGTAATTATATATTTGTATAGTCTAATAAATCAAACTTGTTATTTGTTAACTCAATTTATTTTATATATTAAATTATATATTTATATAGTTTAATAAATCAAATTTATTATTTTGTTTACTAATTTTTCTTTTATATTACATAAAAATTTAAACTTAAATCTCAATTTATTTATAAATATTTATTTATTTATATATTTTCTATTTAAATTATACTTAACATGTTATAATAAATGGATCAACCATTACATCATAAAACCCCACTCAACAATAAGCTAATTCAAATAAAGTTGTTTTAGTTTAAAATTTTTTATGAATGGATAATTGATAATGATTAAATAATAATAAAAAGGAAATAGACCTATAAGTTACATTTCAAAGGAAATTTTTTCAAATATATATTTACAATAAAGTGTAATTTTTTTAATTATTCTAAATGTTTTTGATGTTGATGGTGATGATGAATGATGATGATGATGATGACGATGATGAAGGTGATGATGAGGATGAGGATGATGATGATGATGACGATGTTCATGATGTTGATGGTGATGATGATGAGGATGTTCATGATGATGATGATGATGATGGTGGTGATGATGATGAGGATGATGATAGTGATGTTCACGATGTTGATGGGCATGATGATGATGATGATGATGATGATGATGTTCATGATGTTGATGGCGATGAGGATGATGATGATGTTCATGATGTTCATGATGAGGATGATGATGATGATGATGGTGATGGTGATGATGATGAGGATGATGAGGATGAGGTTGATGATGTTGTTGATGGTGATGATGATGATGATGATGATGGCAATGATGGCAATGGTGATGATGATGATGATGATGATGATGAAGGTGATGATGATGATGATGATGACGATGGTGATGATGAAGGTGATGATGATGAAGAAGATGAAGATGATGTTGATGTTGATGGTGATGGTGATGATGATGACGATGAGGATGAGGATGAGGATGATGACGTGATGATGATGATGAGGATGATAATGATGATGTTCATGATGTTGATGGTGATGATGATGATGATGATGGTGATGATGATGATCACGTTGATGATGATGATGATGATGATGATGATGATGATGTTGATGAGGATGAGGATGACGATGAGGATGATGATGATGATGATGTTCATAATGTTGACAATGATGATGATGAGGAGGAGGAGGATTATGATGAAGGTGATGATGATGATGAGGATGATGATGATGATGTTCATGATGTTGACGATGATGATGATGATGATGAGAACGAGGATGACGATGAAGGTGATGATGATGATGATGATGATGATGATGATGATGATGTTGATGGTGATGATGATGATGATGATGATGATGATGAAGGTGATGATGATGATGAGGATGAGGATGACAATGAGGATGATGATGATGATGTTCATGATGTTGACGGTGATGATGAGGAGGAGGATGATGATGATGATGATGATGATGAAGGTGAGGATGACGGTGATGATGAAGGTGATGATGATGATGAGGATGAAGATGATGAGGATGATGATGATGTTCATCATGTTCATGATGTTGATGATGATGATGATGAGGATGATGAAGGTGATGATGATGATGAGGATGATGATGATGATGTTCATGATGTTGATGGTGATGATGATGATGATGATGAAGGTGATGATGATGATGAGGATGATGATGATGATGTTCATGATGTTGATGGTGATGATGATGATGAGTATGATGTTCATGATGTTGATGAAGGTGAGGATGATGATGATAATGTTGATGATATTGATGGTGATGATGATGATGAAGGTGATGATGAAGATGAGGATGAGGATGATGATGATGATTATGAGGATGATGATGATAAATGATGATGATGTTCATGATGATAATGATGATGATGATGATGTTCATGATGTTGATGATGATGAGGATGATGATGATGAGGATGATGTTGATGATGTTGATGGTGATGATGATGATGATGATGATGATGGCAATGGTGATGATGATGATGATGATGATGAAGGTGATGATGATGATGATGACGACGATGGTGATGATGAAGGTGATGAAGATGATGATGATGAAGAAGATGAAGATGATGTTGATGGTGATGGTGATGGTGATGATGATGATGAGAATGAGGATGATAATGAGGATGATGACGAGGATGATGATGATGATGTTCATGATGTTGTTGGAGATGATGATGATGAGTATGATGATGATGATGATGATGAAGGTGATGATGATGAGGATGATGATGATGAGGTTCATTATGTTGATGGTGATGATGATTATGAGGATGATGATGATGAATGATGATGATGTTGATGATGTTTATGGTCATGATGATGATGATGATGTTGATGATGTTGATGATGAGGATGATGATGAGGGTGATGATGATGATGTTCATGATGTTGATGGTGATGATGATGAGGATGATGATGATGATGTTCATGATGATGATGGTGATGATGATGATGATGATGATGGTGATGATGATGATGATGACGACGACAATGGTGATGATGATGAAGATGATGAGGAAGGTGATGATGATGGTGA
>LPNX010418628.1:100156-112859 GCA_001517045.1 Pseudotsuga menziesii
ATGAGGATGATGATGATGATGATGATGATGATGTTCATGATGTTGATGGTGATGATGATGATGATGAGGATGATGTTGATGATGTTGATGGTGATGATGATGATGATGATGATGAAGGTGATGATGATGAGGATGATGATGATGATGTTCATGATGTTGATGGTGATGATGATGATGATGAGGATGATGTTGATGATGTTGATGGTGATGATGATGATGATGATGATGATGATGATGATGGCAATGATAGCAATGGTGATGATGATGATGAAGGTGATGATGATGATGATGATTATGACGATGGTGATGATGAAGGTGATGAAGATGATGTTGATGGTGATGGTGAGGATGAGGATGAGGATGAGGATGAGGATGAGGATGTTCATGATGTTGTTGGAGATGATGATGATGATGAGGATGATGATGATGATGATGATGAAGGTGATGATGATGAGGATGATGATGATGATAATGTTCATTATGTTGATGGTGATGATGATTATGAGGATGATGATGATGAATGCTGATGATGTTGATGTTGTTGATGGTGATGATGATGATGATGATGTTCATGATGTTGATGGTGATGATGATGAGGATGATGATGATGATGTTCATGATGTTGATGGTGATGATGATGATGATGGCACTGATGGCAATGGTGATCATGATGATGATGATGATGGTGATGATGAAGGTGATGATGCTGATGATGATGATGATGATGATGGTGATGATGATGATGAGGATGATGATGATGATGTTCATGATGTTGATGGTGATGATTATGATAAGGATGATGAAGGTGATGATGATGGTGATGATGATGACAATGACGATGATGGTGATAATGTTGTTGATGATGATGATGATGATGGCAATGATGGCAATGGTGATGATGATGATGACGATGGTGATGATGAAGGTGATGATGGTGAAGATGATGATGATGAAGATGGACATGATGAAGATGATAATGATGATCCTGGCGATGCTGATGATGGTGATGATGATGTTGATGATGAGGAAGGTGATGATGATGAGGAGGATGATGATGATGATGATGATGACAACGATGGTGATGATGATGATGTTCATGATGATGATGACGACAATGGTGATGAAGATGTTCATGGTGATGATGATGATCATGTTGATGATGATGATGGTGATGATGGTGATGATGAAGCTGATGATGAGGATGAGGATGAGGATGATGATGATGATGATGATGATAATGATGATGGCGATGGGGATGATGATGATGATGAGGAAGGTGATGATGATGATGATGATGATGATGATGAAGATGAATATGAAGATAATGAAGATGATGATCATGTTGATGATGATGATGATGATGACAATGGTGATGGTGATGAAGATGATGAGGAAGGTGATGATGATGATGATGTTGATGACGACGATGGTGATGATGATGTTCACGATGTTGATGGTGATGATGATGATGATGAAGTTGAAGATGATGATCATGTTAATGATGATGATGATGATAAAGTTGAATATGATGAAGATGAAGATGATGATGAACGCTATTTTTGGTTTTACAAATCGCGCACATGATTTGTCTGAACATAACGCGCACGCGATTTGTCTAAACATAACGGGCACACTTTTTGTTTCTATATAACACGTACGCGTTTTGTTTCTATACAACGTGTACGCGTTTTGTTTAAATTCAAAAATTTATTCCCTCCAAGTGATAAGGCCGAGCCTCCACCCATGCTTTCGTGGAATTCCTATGCCTATGTGTCTGCTTTGTACTTTGCTCCGGATTCAACATGCCTGTGCCTTGGAGTATGATCAACCATGGCTATATCAACATTATATCCAAATTTTCAATATGCTCGTGTTTAGCGGTTCGTTTGATTATGTTGCACACCTCCATTTTTTATGAGATTTTAGAAACAGATATGGTTTTTTTTGCAGATTCTAAATATGTAAATTTTAACAAGAATACATAATTTTTTCTATTTTTTTCTTATTTATCTTCTGTCATCACTCAACTCAAAAAACACACTGGTAGTGTTTCGTCCATATCTCTTTCGTTTCTCAACCATTTAAAAAAAAATTGTATGGTGCACTAAAGAACACCAATCTCTACATGTTATAAAAAACCCATTTCCAAATAATTGCATTAAGACATTCAAACGCTGCACCCACAAATGATGTACCATTTTCGAGGTTTGATCTCTTAGATTATTAAAAAAAAAATTAAAAAAATTATTTTTACTATTGGAAAAATAGTCGTGCACTAGTCCTATATGTTCTCTATATGTATACCAGTTTTCGTAATTTTATTCCATCATTTAGACACTCAGACGCTGCACCCACAAAAACATGTACCTTATAATTTGTCACAAATATAAAAAGTGCCCGTTAAAATTTATCTAACTTTAGATAGTTAAAAACATTTTCAATAGAAAAAAATATATATATTTGGAAAGGTCATTCAATTTCCTACATTTCTTGTTTTTTACTGATCGCAAGATTCATTGTGTAAGTGTCTGAAAATATCCATGCAAGTTGATGGATGTCTGTTTTTTCAGTTTTGCATTGCATCTAACGCGCCAAAAGAGACCCTCAACTTCTTGCACACACCCACACATTAATTGTTTTCATTAAATAACTTAAATTCGTTCGTGACTGGGGATTCAATGAATAACAAATTTTAGAGCCTCAAGCCCTTAATTACTCACACCTAGAACTTTCTCAAATCTAGACATTCATAAACTTCTTTTGATATTTTGGTTCAATTTAAAAGGCATATTGTTGAGACTCAGACATGCACTGAGTTGCAAGGATTCAATTGACTCAGGCTTGATGACATTTCCCCTCCATCCCATACATGTATGCTTTCATGACAAGTGTTGAACAAATTTTTTTGATTCCCCGACCCTAGTTATGCTAGCTTTGCTAACTTGCTTGGTATGTAGGTAATTTGTTTTTTTACGTTTTCTGAGTTGTGTATTATTTTTTCTTTTGTGCCCAATCTTTATCATTCTTACATCTCTCAAGCTTAGATTGCACGTGGATGCCCCAATATGGTTATTACATAGTTTAAGTAGTCTTTTTGGTATAATGAAGTGTGCTCCAACTGGAAAAAATACAATATAATAGTTGTTATGTTAATTAATGATACACATATGACAAATTAATGCATTCAAAATAATTTTTATTGAAAATATATCATTTTTTCATATAAATATTAAGATGTGCTTAATTGTTAAAAATTGTAAAAATTTGAAAGAATAATATTTATTTTTTGCATTTTTTTGGTAAAAGAGTTTAGTTAATTTATACTTGTCAATTGAAGAACAATTATTTATATTGCCCTTCAAATATGAAGGGATCCAAGAATAAATTCCCTTCTAATTGAAATTAAGACCCACCAAATTTGATCACTGCTATCAACCCAACAAAGCTCCCTTACCGTGAATCCAATGGGGTTATTCGGGTCACGTAATCCACCAAACAATTATCCATACATACATCACATCATGGATTCAAATATCAATTCAAATCCAATCAATGGATGGGATTAATATGTAGGTGGGCTTGATGCTCCGGCTCCTTCCCCGATCCGTCCACGAAGTAGGGATTCTTGACAAAAATGACATGCATATATAGATACTCGAACCTTCCACCCTTGTAGAGATTCGAAGGGCTGCAGCCATTTAGTTTGTTGAGAGGAACAAACACTGCCATTAGCTTTCCACATACGCCCAGTTGCCGAAGCAAAAAACCTATGAAATTGTTCTTCCCAATCCACAAATACTCCAAATTTGGAAAGTCTCCAATGAAGGATGGAATCCTTCCATGTAGACTGTTAAAGTACAAATAAAACTTTCTCAACTCTTTTAGCTCCGAGAGTTGCACAGGTATTTCTCCAGAGAGATTGTTATAGCCTAGATGTATGTGTTCTAAGTTTACAAGATGCCCCATTTGAGGAGGAGCAGAGCCTCTAAGACCACACAAATACATATCAAAGTGTACAAGCTTGATCAAATTTTCTATATGGGGAGGAAATCCCACCATGGAATGAATTTCTCCCTGGTAAAGTGTTTTCAAATTCCCCATATTGCCAATGCCTCCGGTTATTTCTCCACTCAAACTATTGCCCAGAAATTAAAGATACTCTAAATTTTTCATCTTCAAATACTCAGTGGGAATGCTGCCACGGAAGTAATTTCCTTAGAGGCCAAAGATGTTGAGCTTCACGATATACCTCAAATCCAATAGCAATGTCCCTGACAAAGTGTTGTAGGAGACATCCAGAAACTCTAAGTTTCTCAAAACTGATATGTTGGAGGGGAGGCTTCCACAGAGCTCGTTATCGGAAACATCAAACCAACGGAGGATTGGAAAATTTCCTCAAGGTAAAGATGGCTCAAATCCAGTGACAATGCACATGATAAAAAGGTTGTTAGAAAAATCCAGTACCTCTAGATTCCTCAATTTTGATTGTTAGAAGGGAGGCTTCCTTTGCGCTAGTTACAGGAGACATTGAGCGAACAGAGAACTGACAAATTTCCTCTGAGGTAAATATGGTTCAAATCCAGTGACAAAGCACTTGATAAAGAGTTGTCAGAAACATCCATCAATTTTGAGATAATATTGGAGGGGAGGCTTCCATTGAGGAAGTTACTGGAGACGACGAGGAAACAAAGGGATGGCAGATTTGCGACGTAACTTGGGAATTGACCTAGAAGTTTCATTTTGGAGAGATGTAGATACACAACTCTGTCGAGACCGTCACATTGCACCCCAGTCCATAAGCAACGAGGGGTGTTATCAGAGGCTCTCCAACTACGTAATGCATTATTATTGTCAACCATTGCATCTTTCATTGAAATGAGCACATTGGCATCTTTTGAATGCCTTTAGGATTTACAATATATAAATTATGGATGAGCTTCCACACTCCTACAAACTTGCAATTGTTTACTAAACATAGAAGCTTCTAGTTTTTTAGAATTGTTTACTAAACATAGAAGCTACAAACTTGCAATTGTTTACTAAACTTGCAATTGTTTACTAAACTTGCAATTGTAAGTAACTTAATATAATATAGCCAGAATTTAAGAAGCTTTTAGTTTTTCATTTCATTGGTTGTTTCTTTGTAAGTGGTGTCTTCGTTTGGCCTTTATTATTTATGAAAGTAGGAAAAAACCCATCAAAACCAAATGCTAAAAAAACCTACAATACTCCAGAACACCAACATAATCAGATGAATGTTACAACTGGAATTGATTTTAAAAGAAATCGCCTATTCCTTAATTTCTGAAATCTTTGGATCTGGTTTTTCCAACATCTTGCCCAAAATCATAGTAACTCAGATTCATAAGCATGTACAAAAATCATAGTAATTTAGATTCAAACATATAATTTCATTTGGTAAAAGAAACTATGTCAAAATGTCATTGGGTAATTAATATTGAAAGACAATAGCATAGTCTGGAAAAATAAATTCTATCATAATTATTAAATTCTATTGAAGTAATGAAATGACAATCAACCTACTCATGCTTTTAGTGATTAAGTAGCTTAAACTGCAGCAAGGGACCGAAGCTATTGGAAACATAGAGGTAGACTCCAATTTTCTTAAATCTTCTCAGCACCACCCAAATGTCAAATATAAAAGCTAATAATAAACTTTTCATTAAAATAATATAAAAATGTTAAATAATATATATTAAAAAGATAATACTTTTATTTTCGAGTAAAAAATACAAATTCTTAATTCCTTTCTAATTATCTCTTACTCACTCTTCACTATTTATGTAAAATGTAAAAAAATAGGTTTCCACTTTTAAAACTTGTATATGTAAACCTAGAATGAGTGGATTTTAACCTTTTTTTTTTCCTTTGATTTGTACTTATACATTTATTATTCTGCACATTTCCACTATTAAAACTTGCTAGTATACGACTCTAGAGAATGGACTCCATTTATTTTTTGAGTAGCCATATAATGTACTAGGAAAATTTAAAAAGTGAGAAACCATATAATTTACTGGGATAATTTAAAACTTGAGTATATGACTCCAACTAGTAAATTCCATCTATTTTCAGATTATGTTAGGCTAATTTAAAAAGTGAGTAACATTATAATTTATTGGGCTCATTTAAATTTTTTGATGTGGATAATATTAGATTGCATGGAAACAAAAAGATTTAGTGTACGCATTTTAGATTAAATGGAAATAAAAAGATTGCTTCCATGACTTGTTTCTTCAAGTTGTCATGAGCAACTACAAATATATTGAAAACTTTATGCTTCACTCATCGACCATTAGGGTAGATTTGGATTCATTGAAATCAACTTATAGGTCTGAAACATCTATTGTTACATACAAGACTTTAGGTGATGTGTGAGGGTTCAAATAATAATAATATAGCCTAAGCAATTTCCCCTTCCCATGGTAAAAGATGGCTCTCAAACAATAGAACCATAGATGTGCTTTTACTAAAGCATAGTTGTTGCAAAGCTCAAATTAAGTGGATGTTTTATTGTTGTTATGTTTCCACCATTAGCTTGATTGAGTGGATTTCCATTTAAAACAAGAATGGTTGTTTTCATATAATATATGATGATGGATGTTTGGGTAGAATAAGACTTCTCTTAGAATTATCAAAGAAACTCACTACTTATGAGTTTTAGAGTGTTTGATGGTGTGATAGTAATATATTTTTTATTATTGTTGATAAATACTATTTGGTGATAAAACTCTATTTAGAGACATTTAATCAGATGTTTTTATTGTCTTATTTTGATGAAAGTCCTTATAGTAGGAGGAAGTTTTTGGTCTTTGCCACTTGTGGATGTATGATTTATTCTCCTTCAATACGTTTTTTTTCCTTTGAAACATATAGTGTACATATAAAGATACTCTATTTTGAGATGATCAAGCACATTTTTTTTTATTGTCTTGTTTTGATCTAAGGCCTCATAGTAGGAGGAACGTTTTGGTCTTTTCTTATGCATCGATGGATATATCCTTACTCTTCTTGAATAAGAATTTTTTTCTTTTGAAACAAATACTATACATATAAGATATATGTCACCACTGAGTTTCTCTAAATAAATTATGTAGCTATTCTAGAAGCCTTGTCCACATGTAATAGTCCACACAAGTAAATAAAATCTTCACATGGAAATGAATTATAAGGCTTAGGTTAAGGAATTCACTATGGTCAAGTTTGAACTCATGTGACTTGAGTCAAGTTCTCACATATCCAAGTACTTTAACCTATGACTTGAAACCTATGTTTTATAATGTTTATAAGTTCCTCATACATCAAAATAAGTTCCATACATGATATTAAGGTTTCATTTTTTTTTATTGTTTTTTTAATTTTTCCATATTACTAGAAAGAACACTATTTGACATATGTGTGGTGTTCTTCCACA
Organism: Pseudotsuga menziesii; assembly: GCA_001517045.1. Taxonomy (NCBI): domain Eukaryota; kingdom Viridiplantae; phylum Streptophyta; class Pinopsida; order Pinales; family Pinaceae; genus Pseudotsuga; species Pseudotsuga menziesii. The sequence goes on from LPNX010418628.1 coordinate 107,592, forward strand.
GAATACCAAAGATGATGGTTTGAAAGAAAAAGTGGAGTTCAATTATGGATATAGAAGTACAAGATCTATCTCATAAAGAAAAGTTTTCTAGTGTTGATATGAGGTGGAGTGAAGTTCTAAAAGAGGACAAATACGTTGATCGTGTTGCAATAGTTCCATATTTTAGAGTTTCAGATTTCATCAAGAGGGAGGAAATCAATTTAGATGCACCATGTAGATTTTTATGAATTTGAAATATTGTGACGGATGACCTCGATAACAAAGATTCTAATTCCAATAAATATTCACTCTGAGTAAACCTATTATTGTGATACATGTGTTGTATATTGTGTATTTTGTTTTATAACTTTATTAAATTTTGTGTTTGGAAAATTTGCAAATGTACATAGATATTGGTGTTCTTATGGACCAAAAGATTACAGGAATGCACCAAAACCTTCCCAAAGAAGGAAACATTATTTTCATAAGAGAGGATTCCAATGCCATTTCATTATTAAGGAAATAGTTGGTAGACCAGGGGATGCCATAATTACATACAATATGGATACACATGAAGATAAAAATGGTTTCCCATGCCATGGAAAGCACAATAGGATTTGAACCCCAAAATCCGACGACATCCGACGTAAAGTACGGATGTTTCACATCGCAGTGATGAAAAGTACTCTATCTTCCGATTTATTTTATCAACGTCGAATTTCCCACGTCCTTAGCGTAGGTTTTTCTATGACACGTTGCAACACTATATCATCAATTATGCAGTGAACATTTATCGAATTTGTGACGGACATGTGTCGAATTTGCGATGACATGTGGAGGATGAGTTATCGGATATATGATAATAGCATGTCAAATTTTTGACGACATATTAAGGATGGGTTGTCGGATATTTGAAATCCTTGGGCTATTTTTTGAAATAATTTAAAGACATATTTCAAATAATTTAAACCCATATTTCCAACGGTAACTAGGTTCATGTCGCTGGATATCGACGAGTGTCGAATTATAAATATAATTTTTTTTAAAGATTTCGACATGTTTTCTATAGAAGGTACGGATTGTTTGTGGAAATTATTTATTCCTCGACGAACGGTTTGAAGAATTGTTTTATTCTTCAATGGGTGGTTGCGGGAATTTTTTTTCTTCGACAGACAGTTTGCGGGAATTTTTTAATTCTTTGACAAACCTCCGTTTGAGAAAAATGTGATGTGTGGAACTTGATTTTTTAAGATTGTCGACAGAATTCATTCATGAAGTTTGTGACAAAATGTCAAACATAAATAATCCTGATCCAAAAAAACACAATCGACAATTGCTTAGTAAACTATGGGATGCAGCGAAACAAAGGGGTTATGGCATATGTTATTGTCCATGTACTCAATGTAGGGGATTTAAGAGGAGAATATTATTGATCTCAACATGGACACGCTAAGGGGGGGAATGAGTATCGTCCATTTGTAGGTTTAACATTATAAAGTTTTTTATATTCTTTTCTTTGGTAAATGTATGTATTATTTTAATATTTCCTATATTAAATTATATCTATTGATGTTTTCATGTATTTATAAAGGAAATACACCCTACGGCATATCATCTAAAGGAAGTGCTTTCAAAACAAGTTCCGGATCAGGATGATGGAGCGTATATGTTTAATGGAGAACAGGTGAATGATCATATTGAACAAGATGATCATACTAATAACATAGTTGATGATGATGGTACAAATACATTGATTCATGATTCATTTAATGTTAGAATGGAAGATAATGATGATAGTGAAAATGATCATGAATTTGATGGCGTCCACGATATACCTCTTCTTGATAAGGCATATGAACCCCTTTATGAAGGCTCCAAAACAAATCTTCTCTCTGCTGTATTTTTTATAATGAACTTGAAGGTTATGAATGGTCTTTCAAAAATATCAATCACATAGATGCTAAGGTATGTAAAATAATCCATCACATATATACGATCATGATAAAGTTTATCTGTATTCCTCTAATAATTGTATTTTTAACTCATTATTGATCGTCATACGGATGAAGTGTGTTTCATTAATATTATTTATTTATTACATTAACTAAATTTTTGGTTTTTTTTGCTGTAGCTTGATAGATGAATTTTTGTTACCACCATCAAATATTTTACCTCGCACATATTGATATTTATCTCCATCATGAAAGAGATTGGAATGCATTACGAAGCAATTCATGCATGCTCCGATGACCATGTTATATATTATAATCAGCATGAATTTGCAATAGAATGTATGGAAAGTCATATAAGTAGATATTGAACAATTCAAGTAACAAAAAAGGTTCTTCATTATATTCCCATCATTCCACGTTTGCAATGACTGTTCAGGTGCAAAAACATAGCGCAATTTATGGATTACCACTACTACATTTCAATCCAAAATCCGACGGTTTTTTTCCGACGGTGCGTGGATTTTTTCTTTTAACTGTACCAAACATTAGAAAGATAAATTTTTTTTTGAAATGGTGGGCATAAGCGTCGCTTAAGCGATGGCTAGGATTATAAGCGTCGCTTAAGCGACGACGCATAAATTGTTCCTATTCCTACTTCAATTTTGGGTTTGATAAAGCTCTATTGATTGATACAAAGGATTGCGTTTGCACCATATATAAGAGCTCAAGTTACCCTTAAATGCCCCACAAAAGAACCCCCACACTCCATATTTAATTGTATTAGGCACTTTCAACATGCCCTAGCACCTAACTACTTGATATTGATACCACATTCTTTGAATAAGAGTCTGGCTCTTTCTACCAATATGGGCACATTCATAACTTTGTATTCAAATAGACCTTTGTTTCTTACACCCCAAAGCACAAAATAATGAAGTGTAATATAAGATAGATATGGATTAGTGGAAAGCCAGTGCATGAAACATTAGTGGGAGTATATTTTTAGGGAGCTTTCAAATCCTTGTACAATGGCATGTGTAATAAAACGCAAATATGGGAACGTGATCTCTAAGGACGTAGTCAAGGTCACATTTTTTTTATCACCACATCAAGCCATCTAGATCTTTGTGGAGGTGACACTTAACTACTCAAGGTTGAGTCGCTTATCCACACTTGAGGTGGTTATATTAGAATTCCAAAACTAGGATTTTCATTAGGTGCAGGCATTTGTGGGATTTTTTTTACTTGATTTAGATATTGTTGGTTGCTGAAAAGTTTGGGAATCCTTACAAAACATAATCCAATACCCATTGATTCATTCTTACTTTCACTAGCCATTTTCAATGTGTTCATAACCATCCAACAAGAGAGCTATTAAAAATACCAGTTACTTTCTTTGAGAGGAATAACGATAAGTTGAATAGGATTGCATCATTATTTCTCTTAATGAGAAACATGGCATGTGTAATAGGAAACATGTATATTAAAATCCATATATATGCTCCTTTGACAAACATGGTTGAATCATTTTGCATTTCTTATATTTTCTTCATAAAGTTGTTGTATTTGTTGTTTTTACAGTTAGTTCCTATTTGAAAATTCACTCCTCATGCCTAGCATCATAGTGGACCTAACACTATCCAAATTTTCTTTGAGGCCTCAAAAAATCCTTACACTATTGGAGGAGTTCCTACTACACCTTAAAGGTCCTCAACTTGGGAATCCAGGTCATTCAACATGCACACACATGCATTTGTGATCGGATCTATTGTGCTCAGATAGATATTAATCGACACTCCCACACACACACCAATTGTAATCCCTCTTACATCATAAAAAGGTACCCCCTCGCTCGAAACAATGTCATGGATTTCCTCAATTATCTTCAGATTTATGACTAGTTGAAATAAACTTAATTTATTTGAGCTCATTAACAACCCCATTTGAGATGATCTAGCTTGGATTAACATGCAAATTAAAATTTCTTTGGTAATTCCAAAGATTCAAAGAAAATAAAGGAACATCACATGAAAACATTCAGATGGTGGCCATAGTTTGCAAACATTCATTTGTGATGGAAGGTAGTGATAGGGATAGATTTTTGGAGAAGCATGATGAGTAGTGGGCGGTGAGATTGCTTGAACGATGGGGTTCTCTCTTTATCTTTCAATAGATTGGAGGGATAGATCTTCTATTTCTATTGCTGGAGGTTAAGGATTTATATCGTCTCCGTCAAATTTAATCAGTAAAGAGGTAGGGTTTGGGTGAGACCATCACTGGACTTATCATTTGCCCACATGAAAACATTCAGATGGTGGCCATAGTTTGTGAGCCGGAGCCCTCTTTTCTACAGGGCAAATTTCGAAGAATTCAATCCAATTCTATGGCCGTCGAATAGCTCCGTTTTATCTTCTTTTCAGCACTGGTATGTGATACCCTCTTCTCCCGCAATTAATATTTACTATTACGCTACCATTTCAAGGTCGGAGTCATGTTCTATGTGTACAGATAATTTCATAGATAAATGATAACAGAAGGGGGAGTCAAACTGTGGGTTCTTGTAATTGTTCCCTTAAACTAGAATAGACGAAAAGAACAGAGCTAAGCAGAGATATTACCGAACTAAAATTTTCTTTAATTATTGATTGAAGACATATGTGTAGCCATCAGGCGTCGCCTGCTGGAAGGACTGAGATAATTAGGTTTGTAAATTGGGTTTTCACCAAACAGATCTGAAAATACTCTGAAGGTTTTGATGAGCCAATATGGGTCCATCATCTAGTTAGTATTCTGGTCTTCCAATTCTAGCCCTACCATCTGACCCTCAACTTCCTCTATTTCTAGATGAATGTGATAGGGAATGTCCCTGCTAAAGGACTCCTTCGAGTAGGTGTTTCTCCTACCTCTTCTGCCTCTTCTACATCGAGCTCTCTGTCTTGGAGCCATTGCTACAGATTTTACCACAGCGGCTTGACCATTATTTTTACGAGTGCTCTCTTCTTTAGAACACAGCAAATGCACCTCAGAGTTTCAACCTTTTCCTTCTGTCTGAAGACCCAACAAATTCACCATATATCTTTGCCAAGACCAGAGCTTTCTATCCTCTTGCGGAGTTCCGCAGACAATAGTGGCGAGCCACATTGCTTGGCAATTAAACTGTGACCCCAGAATGAATGCCCTGTACTTCTTGTTAACCTGTGATTAGAGAGCCATAACTTCGGCCGCTTCCAAACAACTATGTTCACTCGAGCTAGACTGCCAGGGGATGCCTTGAGGTTCCACATTCACATCCGGTCTTTAACCCCTGTGTCTTTTATATGTATTCCTTTTGTCAATC
>LPNX010418670.1:0-29070 GCA_001517045.1 Pseudotsuga menziesii
CTGTGGGTTCGAGCGGTTACTGATAGCTAGGGAATCAGATCAGGACTGATGCCATCCATAGAAGATCTAGGGCATCCTCACTTGGTCAAGAAGGGCCACGTGGGCCAAAGGCCACCTTCATGCATGCCATCCGAAGCATTATTTAATGATGCATGCACTTTTTAGGTCTCCATCCGCATGCATGCAAGTCAACGGCAAATTAGAAGATAAAGTGACCTAATTAGGTCAAAGATTAGGTTTTGCGCAGTTGAACTTTATAAATAGAGGATAAAGCAAGAGGAGACCTCACTGATGATTATTATTATTTTGGGAAGCTCTTGGATAGCAGCACAGCAGTTGGGGTTGGAGACGGAGTCTTCAGCTAACAGGATTTCGGCAATGAAACATCTGTCCTAGTCTTATTCCGGGTAAGCCATACTGGTTCACCACTTGTTCTTCATTCATTCATCAGTTATATAGCACAGGGTATAGATTGTTGCAGGGGCACGGTGCAGCCGTAAGGGGGGGTTTTCAGCCAGAAAGCCCTAATCAGCTGTGGGGCCTCCAGATCTCAGTTTCCTTCCGAAACTCAGGCACCGGTCTTATCATGAGCTACATACTCCGGTACTCCGTGATTATCAGCTCCATCTGAGCTCATCCGAAGCCGTTATCAGCATTTCCGGACTCCCAGGGGCGTGAACAGCTGCCTCACTGAACCTAGACGCTATCCTGCTTAGAGGTGTCAGAACTTCAGCATACTCCAGCCAATCTCTCCGGCACAACAAGGCTATCAGCCCTGCAAACGGCGGATCCATCGGACACCTCCTTCCTTGAGGGCGTCACCTTTTTCTCTGATTGGGCGTCTTGCTGCTGGGGCATTCACCGGAGGCAGGAGAGATCAGTTCCTCTCCGATCCAGTTCTCAGTACTTGCAGACTTTATCTGAAGTAGTCCAGCCAGTTATCAGTGGTAAGTGTGCCAGCCAATCTCTCTGGCACAACAAGGCTATTAGCCCTGCAAAACGGCGGATCCATCGGACACCTCCTTCCTTGAGGGCGTCACCTTTTTCTCTGATTGGGTGTCTTGCTGCTGGGGCATTCACCGGAGGCAGGAGAGATCAGTTCCTCTCCGATCCAGTTCTCAGTACTTGCAGACTTTATCTGAAGCAGTCCAGCCAGTTATCAGTGGTAAGTGTGCATTCTATCTCACAACCCTAACCCTAATTTTTCCTATAAAATAGGGATTTTTGCATGGCAGTTTACATGCCCAGTTGTATCAGCATAATTGTTTAGAAATAGAAAATATCGGGATTTGGGATATTACATCGTGACTATACCATTGCATGGTGTGGATTAGATCATAGGTTAAAAATATAATATTTAATTGGAAAGGGGTTCACCCCACTCCCACATACACCATTTCTCCACATAAGCGTGAACCATCTCCTCACCCTCACGTCACTTTCTTTTCAGGAAATAATTCACAACTTTCTTTAACCCAAAGTTCTAACTGATCATATTTTTGAAGTGGATTACATTGCATGAGGGACCCACCTCCATGTCATTTCCACCCCTCCATGTCATTTCCACCCATAAAATATTCAATTTTGACTTTTTTACTATTTGACTTTGGTGCATTATGTCCACTTTTAGCATTAAAATGCCACTTTGACACTCTGTTAGCTGAATAATGACTTTCAGGATGCTTCGGCCGACTGAAACTTAGTGAAAGTGGACTTTGGGGTAATGATGCTGCAATGGGCTTGAAAATGAGCCCAACCATGCCAAAAACAGACTCCGGATGATTCATTTATTACATTTTGAAATTTCTCATTTAAGCCATTAAAAATGGCTTAAAAAACGGAGAAAATTATTTTTCTCGGAATCCAACGAAACTTTAGGGGGACCTAGCACATGTTCATACGACTCAATCAGAATGCCTAGCATGACAAAAAAAACTGACACGAAGGCTCTAATAACCTCCCAAGGTCGAAACCCCAAAACAACTACCCCAGCTTTGGAGGAGCAAGTGGAAAACTCAGAAATTATTGGTCGTTTGTTTAACAACCAATAATAACCAAGGGAAAAAACACTCTGGGCTAGTCGGCTTGATGTCCAAGTTCGGGAAGCCGAGCCTTTTATAAAAAATTAAATGCTAGGACATTTTTTACAATCTCCCCAAGCAGGTATGAACATGCATGTACAAAAAGTTCCGAACAGACTCCCAGGAAAAGGTTGGCGGACTTCTGAATTCTGATCACGAACAAGTGTACTTGTTCAATGCTTTGTCGGCTCACCGAAAAATACACTAAGTCCAAAATTAGTGGATAACACCAGGGATGGTAGGGAGCGTTTTTTCTCCTAGGAATTGCGATTCCCAAAAACGCTCTTGGGAGGAATCGCTCTCCCTCAGCTATTCCAGGGATGGTAGGGAGCGTTTTTTTCCCCTAGGAATCACGATTCCCAAAAACACTCCCGGGAGGAATCGATGAGGGATTGTGATTCCTCATCGATTCCTCCCGGAGCGCGAATCAGGAGAGATTTGTGGGGGTCCCTAGTGATTTCCCGCAGCCTTGAACAAGATCCTCTGATCCTCAAGTTTGATCTGTGATGGATGTGCCCTCTTAGCTCATGCAAGCATCCACCCTCTTCTCTGTAGCTGCTCTCTGACTGGGCCTCACGCCCCTTTGCCTCTCTAGTTCACTGTCTCGGTGATTCCCTCTCTCAACTCTAGAAGAATCCTATCTCAGGACTTGCTGTCACCATTGAACTGCGCCCCCACTGCTCTGAATTATTAGAATATGTAATAATGACTTATGTGGTATATTGGTAAAATATCATTTAAAGGCATAGAATAACTCTAATATTATAAAATAGAGTTATCCCACATGCATCATTGTAATTATATCCTTTGTAGCCTGTTGCTACTTAATACACACTTTATGACACGAGGAAGTCTCCAACCCGCTTTGTGTGTCCTTGGGGGCAAGTTAGAGTTGGGGATCACTGTCACCACAGTCTCCCAACTCCTCCGTTTAGGCCAAATCCCAACAAAGCCAAGGGGGGTAGTCCCTATAGGAAGGTTTATTAACAATTTAGTTAAAGGGATTTTATTTGATTAAGGTTACAAAGTTACAAGATCAGTGCCTAGATTAAATGGAGTCAAAAGATTACAAGTTACAAACTTACAAAAGAATTAAGAATGATTATCCACAGTTGTCTAAGCTAAGCAAGATCTACAATATTAACAATATGAACAAGTGCTAAAGAATGGCTAAACAAATATACAATGATACTTGAAAGGAAACAAGATATACACCGGATGAACAAGTTATTATGCCAAAGATCAAACGACAGATTGCTTTCAATTTACAAGATTAAACAATGTTTTACTCAAGCGTGCCACAGTACTTTAAAGATATTATACTTGAAAGTGCAAGGTACTGAAATGAAATTGAGATGCTTGCAAGATGTACCTGTAAAATGAAAGCCTTGAAAAGCAAGGACTTTGAAACAAATACAAAAACAAAAATGTGGGTAAGGCGTTTTGCAATGTCTCTTGGTGTTTTAATAAATTTTAGTAAAGTTGAAGTTTTTGATTAAGTTTTAGATCCGGTGGTGTGACTACCCCAACTTCGTATCCTTCAAATCAAAGAGGGTGTGCTGGGCTCTCAACAAAGTGGAAACAAGTTCACCCGTAGATCCACAGGTCAAACCCTAAGTGCCCGGTGCTCATCAAGGAGGACGCGTATGCCATGAGACCCCCAACGGTATCTCACCCCCCGTAGCTTACAAGGTCACCCGTTTTTAGTTGAAGAGAACGATATGGAAGTGGATGTCTATTACTAAAACTTATTCAACCACCCGTCGTTTCTCAAAAGACCCTGGAGGGCGATCACTGAGTAGAGGAGGAGGGGCCAAATAAGTTGGTTAATTTCCAATTTATCAAAGCAAGTACAAAAGTAAATTACAGATTGACTTACAATAAATAAAATGTAGCAAGTAAATTACAATTTAAACAATCAACAGAGTCAACCTATGCTTTATCCCTTATGGGAGGTGCCGGTACTTGATCTCTGGACAATAGAATAAATTTACTTTGTAGAGACTTAAAGACTTGGAGGAAAGAAATGTGAGCTAATTAGATTTCCTAAAGCCCCTAAGCCTTTCCGCTTTTCATACCCTTGATTCGAGTTCCCTATAGGGAGATAACGGAGGGCAGAGGATACACGGACAGTTTAGGTTGTATATTCCTTCAAAATAGTAAACTAGGTGACAGAAAGTAAAGATCTAACTAAATGCTTCGTTTGGAAAAGAAATGCTTGAAAGTAAACTAGTCTAAACAAAATATACTAACCACACATCAAACTCCTTAAAGGAGAAGGCGGGTAAAAAAAAACTGGAAAAATATTAAATCTACTTAAAAATGAAAGCACAACTAGTGATCTACTTTCTACCTAATTACAATATGATTACAAATTACTTTGAAAGCTTTTAGAGAATACCGACGAGGAGACTCTCCCGGGGATTACAAAATAATAAAAAAAATGAGAAAAGATGAGGGTTTGAACCCCTTTGAAACCAATTGCAAGTTGAGGTGTTTTTGATGTGAATTGGGCAGAACCTCTCCTTGTAAACGGTAAAACCTGCTAAAAACCAGCAAGCAAAGCTTGCTGGAAAATGACAGAAAACTCAAAAGGAAGTTAGAAAATGTTAGTATAAAAATACAATAATTTTACAGTAAAAATCTAGATTTTAAAATATCAGAAAATTGAATATTAGAGGGTGAAAATTGCATTTCCAGCCACCTAAAACACAGTAAGAAATCAGATTTGAAATATATAATAAAAATATAACATGGATTTATTAAAGAAAACTAGATTTTGCTACTAAACAATAACAAAAATACTACCTAAAACATAAAACAAGATTAGAGATTAGGGCCTTTTAGGGAGAACTTTTCCAAGCTTGGATCCCTGCAAAGAGTTTAGCTAAAGCTGCAAAACTCACACAGAGAGATGAGATCATCATAAATAATGCAAAAACCTTTGTAAAATCTTACAATATTAATCATAAGTGCAAATAGAAAAACTTCTACCTACAAGTCTCTCCACAAAAACCTTTGTGGAGAGCTTCTATGATAAATAATGCAACAATAGAGCTTCTACCATAGTTGGGTTACCTAAGGAGCCGCTGGTTGACAAACATGTCTAATGTTTGATTCCAGTGTATCAGTTGATTTGTCTTTATGTCTAGCCAATTTTGGCTAGCTAGTTTTTCATTTGAATAATTTTGACCATGGCCCTGCGGGGTTTGTAATAAAATGTGCTAGCAGGGTGTTTTGAGTGGTTCAGTCTCCTAAGACGTAGAATCTCAACTAAGGTATTCTAGGGAGTCTTTTGCCCTTGACAATTATGCTTTGCCTATAGCTGAGTATAATTGACGAGGCTTTCTCCCGCTTCCTCCAAAGCTGGAATGCCTGATTTTGAATTCTCGGCCTTGGGGGGTTATTAGAGCCCAACTAAGTATATATAAACCTACTAGGCATTATTAGAATAGAGCATGGTCATGTCCTAAGTCAATAGGATCATCAAAAACTTTTCCGAAATTTTTTTGCCGGACACGTTAAAAAATTATTTTAATTTTTTAATTATTTCCCTAAGTTTTTAATTAATTTTTCTATAAATTAAATGGAAAAATCCCGTTTGTCATAAGTTAGTCATCCAGACCCCGTTTTCAGTGATTGAAGGCTCTAACCTTAAGCCAAAAATCATTCTTGATCAGTCAGCTAGTCAAATCCAACTTTCAGATCATCAATCGGACACATAATGCACATTTTCTTAAAAAAAGTCATTTTTGGAGAAAAAATTGAAATTTTATTAAAAAATGATTATTTTGTAGAAAATCCAAAACTCTCCAAATTAATCCAAATTCAGTGAAATAAAAGGCTAAATGACATGTCAATGGGAATGTATGATGATTGGAGTTATCATAACTCAGCTTCAGTGAGCATTCAGTGAGCATTAAAGATATATTCAGTTAACGGACTTGTCATCTCCAGCTAAACTCCTGAATTGGATGAGATGGAGAGCACTCATTGGTTTGATGATTTGATCGAGGCAGGGACTGATGATTACATTATGATCTACCGACAGTGGCTCCTCTAGACCTAGCAGCAGCTCTTCCTTACCTAGCCCACGCCTCTCTTCAGCTTGTTCACGCCCCTCTTCCTCATGAGGGCGTCTTTTACACATGTGGCTACTTTTGTGGCTTGATTTTAGTGCCTAGGGTTGGAATGGGGGGCGCCTTGCCTAGGTGGAGGCCTCCCCTCACTCCCAGCTCATCTTCTTTAGGTTTGGTCTTTCAGTGGTGTGTTGGTCCGGTTAGGTCTGGTTTTCTGGTTTTAGGGTTTTGGGTTCTTCTTTCATTGTATAAATAGAGGCTTCTTTAGCTCTATTGGGATGGAACTTTTGGGTTAAAGTTACTCTGAAAAAATTGTATCAAGCATTTTGCTTTGGCTTTGTTAATAAAGATATTTGACTTTGGAGGTCTATGGGCTTTTGATTGTGTTGGATTCCTCATGGTTGAGGTGATATTGTCTCTAACTCATCTTTTTAAAATACTTGTATGTGATTAAATATTTTGCTAGCTCAAGAAGGCAATTGTTGGCACAGTAGAATAGCTATTTGTAGTTTCAATTTGGTTATTTATGCAAAGTAAATCGATATTTTGATGGACATGAGTAGTAAGTAATACAAAATGTTGATCTTGATTTGATTTGCCTAACATACTAGCACATATTTTATCTCACTTCTTGTTTTAAGTTTTGATGTGATTCAGGCTTCACAGATTGTAGAAGGGTGTGAGCTCAGCTGCTTCTATCTCATGCTTCAAAACAACCATTTGAATTTAACATTTTTAATTGCAGGACCTACAGGGTTCGTCATCTTTTGCTTCAAAAAGAAAGCTGGAAGTAACTCTCTCTCTCTCTCGTGTTCCATCCACAAGATAATGTTCTTTTGGTTACTGGTTACTTAGGAGGCCCTAGTTTACTTCTTTCAATCCTTAGGCTTCCTTCCCATTGCCTTGTTTGGCTTGCCTTTCCTTCTTTTTCTTCGCTGCCCTCTTTTCACGTTACTTTGCAGCCCTCTTTCTTCCCTTTGGACAGCCCTCTTTTTCCTTAGTTTTCACCCATTTTTCTAGCTTTGGACAGCCCTCTTTTTCTTCTTTTTGGACAACCTTCTTTTCACTTAATTCGCTGCCCTATTTTACTGTTTTACAGCCCTCTTTTTACCTTTTCTCTCTCCTTTTTTCTTGATTTTTCTCCTCTCTTTCCTCCTCTTTCATCGCTGGTTTTTCACCCCTCTTTCAGAGTCTAGTTTGTAGTTTTTTGTCTTTAAAATTTTGATTAATGCATAACGTTTGAATTGTTTAAAGTTCTTATTTGCAGGAAGAATCGAGAAAATCCCAAAGGCCTTAAGCAAGCAAGAACAAAAATACAATTTTCCCTCTTCTCTCCATCCCTTTCTCTCCCTGTTCTTTCAGGAAAAAGGCAAAGAACAAGTCATCAAAAAATTGTAAAATTAATAAAAAACGAGTGGGATTACGGCTCCCACACCCTTCTTCCCCCATTTGGGGGAAGCCTGTATTGTCTCACTGTCATGCTTTTCATTTTTGTTTAAATTGTTAATGGTAGAATAGGGTAGGATAATTGCATAATCATAATCAAGTAGTGCATGTTTTGATTAATTTATTGTCCATAGAAAATGAGTTAAAAATATTGTTTTGATTGTTTAAATTGAACGTGGCATATTTCTTACTGTATACTTACCCCCTTGCTTTCCCGATTAGGGCCCTAAATAGCCTGAAAGAGACTCTTGGTTAGTTAGATTTTTATTTTTTTATTTCTTTCATTCAAGTTTAACGAATTAAGTAAGACTCTTGAGCTTGCAGTAACACAAGTCAAGAGCACTCTCTATCGGAGAGCATCATTAGATTTGCACATCCTTGCATTAGGCATTTAGATTAGCCAAGTCTCTTGAACCTTTGTCATAAGGCAAGGTCAAGAGCACTCTCTGTCGGAGAGTTTTAATTAACTAACTTAATAAAACTTGCAACACACACCCCTTAATTAATTGACTTCTTCCCCTCCTTGCCGGAGTATGCTCTGACCGATCTCAGATCGGAGTACCCAGAAACGGCACTGGATCCTTAACCCCGCAATAATAACTTAATAAAATTTGACACCCCGCAACCAACGCACTGGCGTTGTAGGGAATTTTCCAAAGTACTTCTTAGTAGAGGCGCTGGAATCCTACTGTCTAAGCTTCTCAGCTAGCTGGTCAATCTTCGCGATACTAGCCTGGGATACTGGGTGGGCCCGACATGTCTTCAACAGAGTGAACTTAGAAGATTCTCCCGGCGTTTGACAAACCTTCGTTGACACCTTAATCAAGAACACATAAAATCCTTAAAACCTATCAAGAGCACTTGCATCACCTAACATTCACTAGTTTGATTTCTAGACTTGTGTTTAATTCTCTTGCGCATTTCAGCATTATTGACTCCATAAGGCACTGGTCCTTTTTTAATTTGCATAATTATCTTATTTGATCAATTGTCTATGGTTTATTATAATTTCTTTCTCTGAATGCATAATTAAAGTCTGGAATCATCACTCATTGCTTAAATCTCTTGCTAGCAACATGGATTGCTTTTGATTAAGTGTCATATTCATAATAAATAAATGCTTCTAATCATAATAACTCCTAAATAACACCCATCCGCATCCGCAACTAATTAAAACACTTTAGCCATATTGAGCCTTAGAAAACTCTTTGTTAGGGACTACCCCCGTTGGCTTCGTTAGGAGTTAGCCTAAATGGAGGAGCTAGGAGTAGGTGACAGTACCTAGCTTTGTGCTTGCCCCCAAGGTCACACCTCTCCCACTTTCTCAAGTGAGGAGACAACTTTCGGAAGATTTCTGCTTCTGGTGTGCAATCGGCGGATAACAGGATCCATTCTCGACTAATGAAAATTGTGATGGAGCTGCCAGCAAATGGTCTGTGTAACTATAGCGACTGCTTTAAAATATTGATTTTTGATTTAACTACTGATTAAGTGGACAAAGGGACACACCCGTCGACTAAGATTTACAACAAATTGCATGGATATTTTTACGAGTCGGTTTCTGCTTGACAATTGCGCTATGGGTCCATTGTTTACATCTCTGTATATCACCATTCAAGCTATTATTTGCTACCAGGATTTTTGTGTATGTGGCTTAGACTCAGATTAATTCGGCCGAATCGTGGAAGTTTTTGAGCGGTTCATGGCCCAAGTCATGGAGCTTTGAAGTGACCCACGAAAGATTTGTGGCATCTTCACTGAAATGTGGATCCTAGATCAGCTATTGCGACCGTCCATTGACCTCTGCATCATCCCATCCAGCAGTTGGTCGCAACTTTGGTTAAAATTGATTCTTTTGGGCCCCCTCGATTTGGTGTCAACACTTGGATTTCAACAAACACACATCAAAAGGTGACAAACCAAGTAGCCAACAGATAAAATGACCCACCATATGCTCTCTTAAACGACATAAGGAATTACTGCTATATCTTACAACCAACGATTTGCAGTCTTCCACCGGTTATAATATCAATCTCCCGTGCAACTCATTAAGGATTTAGGAAATAAAAAAATCGTGATGGAGCCGCTTTTGTTGGGAGTGCACGACGACCTACAAACTATGACTCCAGTTCTCCAAAGAAATCCAAATAATTAGTTTCATGGCCACCGATGAAGTTCCGATTGTCCTGCCGATTGACAAATCCGTTGTGATTTAATGAAATCAAGATCTGAAAGATACAAACATGATTTTATTTTGATGGAGCTGCTACCTAACATGCGAGTCTCCCTCTTTTCTGGAAGTGTCAGGTCCCATCCTTCGATTGAGCGTGAATTCACTGATTTGTTGGGTCATAACACAAACACACAGCATAAAGGTTTTTCATTTGACAACGGAGTAGACGCGGAGGTTGGGCCAGCGTATCCTTCAAACACGTGGCAGATTATGGAGTTGGACGATATCGCCAATACATTACGTAACAAGTTCAGTCCACAAGGGGTAGAGTTCATGCACACTCGGACCCAACCACATCCCTCTACGCGGAGTTTTGTCCCATGCTCACACTTTTCATTAGCAGCCGAGTGCCAGATGGTGTCCTAGGAGGAGTTAGCAAACAACACTTATCCACTGAACATGGTTTGTCTTCATTAACCGTCGATTTGCATGGGAACCATTTTTTGGAAGGATTCGATTCTTGATAGTGAGATGGCGCTTTTGGCTTAGTGGATATTTTTAAACCACACTTAAATAAAAGTCTTTTGGTTAGTTGATCAACTAAAGTGATAGTTACACTTTGGTCTAGGTAGGAGTTACTTTAATAAAATAAGTTTGGTAATGTATTAGATGCGAGGAAAAAGTGGATCTTCATTTTTCCCATATTTTCTGTTTTATATTATTATTCTATCTTTTTTTAGAGTTTTAGAGCCTTTTGGGCCTATAAAGAAGCAAGTCTTCTTCATTGTAAAGATGGAAAAAATTGGGAGATTTCTTTCCTAGAGCTTAATAGAAAATTTATTAGATGTGAGTTTTTTGGATGTTCAATTGGGGATTCTTACAAATGTGTGGCGTGAACTTGTGATGCTTCAATAGCAATGAACTTTGCTTTGTTTCTTTTTTCTATGTTTGCACGGGGGATCATAGGCGGGTGGTACCACCGTGTTGGAAGGTGAAAACTCTTAGCAGTTGTTAGTTTTTTTCCTTTGGGAGCATGTTTGTACAGGCATTAATGTTTACACTTAATCTAGGTTGATTGTGTAGTATTGATCCTTTGCATGCACATCGCCTCTCCCACAATTAGGAGGAAGAAGTAAATCTAGTAGCCGCAATTCGACTAAGGGTGGTTTGCTCAATCATGCGATCTTTCCACCTTAGTCACATATGACACAGGGCCCTCTTTAGTTTTCCCTTTGACTCCATTCTCCCTTTGGATGTACTGGCACTGGTCTCTTTGTGAGGAATGATTTTTCCCTTCTTCCTATCACCCATTCAAATTACCTATTATACTACAACCATTTCTCTAAGGCAACCTCTTCAATTTCACCCTGTCCGCCATTGTTTCTGCCTTAGTGATCTTAACCTTAGGGAAGCCCCCCTTGAGTTAGAGAAGATCCAACCTGAAGCGAGGAAGAGAGGAGTGTGGTGACAATGGTTGCTCTTTTCGTAGTTTCCATCGGGCCTGTGTGCCTACTTTTGGGCTTTGACACACGCACACCGGTCAAGAGCGACAAAATTTTTGGCGCCGTCGCCGGGGACAAAGTCCACTTCCTGTAGATTTGAAGACTATGCTTCATTGACATTTGTGGGAGATCATATTGCAGATCTTATTTCTCACATCGCGACTCCACGAAGGGACGAAGCCCTTGTCCTTTTGCAGATCTGAAGACTTTATTGGGTGTAGAAGTGAGCACACTCATAAATTAGAAGGCTTTCAAGCTCACCTTGGTGACTCCACAGTTCAGTTTGAGGTATGACTATGTCTATTGCAGATTCAATACTTCAATATTTAAGTATATGGATGATAAAAAGGAGAAACTTCGTGCTCTTTTGCATGAAGCTTTCACCCCACTAGATTTCTCAGGTATCCATGGATTTCCTAATGGTTGCTATAAAAGAGTACATTTAGTTGTTCTAGAGTTCTTTGGAAATGACAAGGACTTGACATTTGTCATATTGTTTCCTTTTGCAAGTTGATGGCAGATTTCGAGGTTTACCATGAGGATGATCTCATGATTGTATTTGCTTTAACCTTGGAGGGAGATGCACAAAGTTGGTTCAATGACCTTTTTGATGAAGCTATAGAGTCAGTGGCAAGATTGTTTGAGAAGTTTCTCCTTCGTTGGCATGAAGGAATAGTTGATAAGATTGAGCAACTTGCCAAAGAGTATGATGCCCTCCTCCCTAGGACACAACTTGATTTTGAAGAGGAGATCCATGAAGAACACTTTGAAGATCAGGCCGAGCAGTTTAAAGAACAGATCATTGAAAATCTAATTGAGGAATCATTACAAGGTTCCTTGTTTGAAGATATTGTTGAAAAACCTTTTGATATTGACATTGAAGATGAGAAGATACCTCAGGAATATTTCATTGAAAGTATTAACACTTGTATTGCAGATCTACCTCATGAGAGGCTTTTGAATGACAAAAATCAGATTGAAGAAGGTCTTCCCATTGCTTATTTAAGCCCTCTTCAACAATATATTGATGAAGCATGTGCTCTAACTTGTCATCTTGTTGTAGATTTGAGAGATGGCCTGCCTTTGTAGCACAAAATTTCTTGTGATAGCCATACTTTGATGGCATTTCCAGGTTACATTTACAACATATTTGATGAGACCTTGTTTTGGTTAATGGCTAAACACAAGGGGAAAGGTTCTATTATGGATGAGCAATTGGAATGGCTCCACTGGTTGTATGCATATACTTAGTGCATTTCATTCTCATGTTTAATTTAGAGTAGGTAGGATAAATAAAGCTCCTGCATGAGCATTTTGCATTTACATTTCAGTGTTTTTTGGCTTATGCCTTTTTTTTTCAAAGTATGTAATAAGCATGTGGATTTGGATGTGAATTAATCCAGCCCCCCACTGCGCTGTTTATTTTGTGGGACTACGAACAAAAGAAGTTGAGGTTCTCATGTACTCTCGAGGAGAGCACATGTCCCCCTATGGTGCCAAAATGTTACCACCTAGATGGTAACGCATTTTCCTGAGGTTATTTAAAATCATATAGTCACTAATATGCCACTAGTATGCTATAGGATATCTAGCATCATACTTCAAAAAGCAGCTTGTATTGCTTCCAAGTTGCAGTCCAAATTTTCATGCAGGGTTTTGAAGGCAGCAAAATCGAGGAACTTGGATCCACGATTCATTTTTACAGCCAATTACAAAGATTTCATCATGGACCCATTCTCAACTGATCAAAATTGTGATGGAACCGCCAACAAATGGTTTGTGTAACTATAATGAATGCTTTAAAAAATTGGTTTCTGATTTAAGTGCTGATTAAGTGGACTAAGGGACACACCCGTTGACTTAGATTGACGACATATTGCATAGATATTTTCGTGAGTTGGTTTCTGCTTAACAATTGCGCTACAGGTCCATTGTTTACATCTCTGTATATCGCCATTCAAGCTATTATATGCTACCAGGAGTTTTGTGTATGTGGCTTAGACTCAGATTAATTCAGCAGAATTGTGGAAGTTTTTGAGCGGTTCACGGGCTGAGTCATGGAGCTTTGAAGTGACCCACGAAAGATCTGTGGCATCTTCACTGAAACGTGGATCCTAGATCAACTATTGCGGTCGTCCATTGACCCCTGCGTCATCCCATCCAGCAGTTGGTCGCAACTTTGGTTAAAATTGATTCTTTTGGGCGTCCTCGATTTGGTGCCAACACTTGTCTTTCAACAAACATGCATCAAAAGGTGATAAACCAAGTAGCTTACAGATAAAACAACCCACCTTATGCTCTCTTAAACGACATAAGGAATTACTGCTATATCTTACAACCAACGATTTGCAGACTTCCACCGATTACAGTATCAATCTCCCGTGCAACTCGTCAAGGATTCAAGAAATAAAAAAATTGTGATGGAGCCGCTTTTGTTGGGAGTGCGCCGCGGCCTACAAACTACGACTCCAGCTCTCCAAAGAAATCCAAATAATTAGTTTCATGGCCATCGATGAAGTTCCAATTATCATGCTGATTGGTAAATCTGCCGTGGTTTAATGAAATCAAGATTTGAAAGATACAAACAAGATTTTATTTTGATGGAGCTGCTACCTAACACATGAGTCTCCCTCTTTCTTGGAAGTGTCGAATCCCATCCTTCGACTGAGCGTGAATTCACTGATTTGTTGGGTCATAACTCAAACACACAGCATAAAGGTTTTTCATTTGACAGCCGAGTAGACGTGGAGGTTGGTCCAGCATATCCTTCAAACACGTGGCAGATTATGGAGTTGGACGATATCTCCAATACATTACGCAACAATTTCAGTCCACAAAGGGCAAAGTTCATGCACACTCGGACCTGACCACATCCTCTACGTGGAGTTTTGTCCCATGCTCACGCTTTTCATTAGCAACCGAGTGCTAGATGGTGTCCTACGAGGAGTTAGCAAACAACACTTATCCACCGAACATGGTTCGTCTTCATTAATTGCCGATTTGCATGGGAACCATTTTTTCAAAGGATTCAATTCTTGACAATGAGATTGCGCTTTTGGCTGAGTGGATATTTTTAAACCACACTTAAATAAAAGTCTTTTGGTTAGTTGATCAACTAAAGTGATAGTTACACTTTAGTCTAGGTCGGAGTTACTTTAATAAAATAAGTTTGGTAATGTATTAGATGTGAGGAAAATGTGGATCTTCATTTTTTCCATTTATTCTCTTTTATATTATTATTCTATCTTTTTTAGAGTTTTAGAGCCTTTTGGGCATATAAAGAAGCAAGCCTTCTTCATTGTAAAGATGGAAAAAATTATGAGATTGCTTTCCTAGAGCTTAATAGAAACTTCATCAGATGTGAGTTTTTTGGATGTTCAATTGGGGATTCTTACAAATGTGTGGCGTGAACTTGTGATGCTTCAATTACAGTGAACTTTGCTTTGTTTATTTTCTATGTTTGCACCGAGGATCATAGGCAGATGGTACCACTGCATTGGAAGGTGAAAGCGCTTAGTAGTTGTTAGTTTTTTCCCTTTGTGATCATGTTTGTACATGCATTGATGTTTACACTTAATCTAGGTTGATTGTGTAGTATTGATCCTTTGCACGCACAATGCATCTCCCACAATTAGGAGGAAGAAGTAAATCTAGTAGCCGCAATTCGTCTAAGGGTGGTTTCCTTAATCATGCGATCTCTCCCCATGACACATGGCCCTCTTTAGTTTCCCCTTTGACTCCATTCTCCCTTTGGATGTACTGGCACTGGTCTCTTTGTGAGGAATGATTTTTCCCTTCTTCCCATTACCCATTCAAATTACCTATTATACTACAACCATTTCTCTAAGGCAGCCTCTTCAATTTCACCCTGTCCGCCATTGTTCCTGCCTTAGTGATCTTAACCTTAGGGAAGCCCCCTTGAGTTGGAGAAGAGCCAACCTAAAGCGAGGAAGAGAGGAGTGTAGTGACAATGGTTGCTCTTTTCGCAGTTGCCATTGGGCTGGTGTGCCTACTTTTGGGCTTTGACACACGCACGTCGGTCAGGAGTGCCAATAGATATTATTTCATATGTTCACAATATTCTAGCATGGTATTAGAGCAGGTTGCTATGCTCTACCTTCTTTGGTAATTTTTTTATTTTTTATTTTCAAGCAACATGTAATGTCCTCTTCTACTTAAGCATCAAAAACACCCGCTAACTGATTTAATTTCCATATGTTTGAGCGGGTACTATAGGAAAAGAGAACCGACTGAGGACATATGATACCAGGAGCAGAACAGAGCATTCATTCAGTATTAAGTCATCAGTATGGTAAAGAGATCCTAATTTCTTTAGGCTTTAAGTCAATGAGAAAATAGAATTGCATGCATGCAAAAATAAAGCGCAAACGCTAAAATTGACATGCAAATGAAAAAAGTACACACTAAAGCTATATAAGAAGGGTCATTGAACCGAAAGCATTATCCATGATTATTATTATGAGTTTGGTTTCTAGAGAAGCAGCAACGGGTGCCGCAACAACAAGTTGGGGTTGGAGACGAAGGTCTTCAGCTAGCAAGAGGTTTCGACAGTGAAATCTATCTCCCCTAGTCACTTCGGGGTAGACAATCCAGATTTATCATCAACTATTCATCATCTTCTTAATTCTTTGTTCGGTCATCCAACAGTCAGAGAAAGAGTTTATTGCATGTGCACGTTTTGCTGCTGGGGAACAACTGGAAATGCCAGATCCATTCACTAGCTCTTAGAAATCGAGTAAAGCTTCTGCATGCTTCCATCATTCTTCTCAGCAGGTGCCAGGGGCACATCATCATATTGGGTGATTATCATTCCACTTCGGGCACATTCAGAGCCTCCACCAACTAAAACGTGAGGAAGTAGGGCGTCACCCATTCTGGAGAAGATCAATTCGCTAGGGCACAAAAGAGGGTCAAAACTTCTACACGAGTCTCCTTATCTCTCCGGAGGAATTATACCATCACCTGTAGCAAGTTTCAACAACAATAGACCATCCTTGCCCCAAAAACATCAAGATTAGCAGAATAAGGACATTCTCTCAGCTGGGCGTCAACTATTGGAGAGGAGCAATATATCTTCTTATCTTACTTGCATGACCTGCATGCCTCCCATCTATTGATAGACTATCAACATTATTATTAGTGGTATGTGTACCTTCTCTCACTGAAAGTCTTTTCCCTATTATCTCTCCAGATCATCTATTTTCTAGGGCCTTTTGGCACGAAACTGTTTTGCATGCACAATTTATTTATCTTTCTAGCACAACTGGAGCACCTAAACAACAAGCATATTATCAAGATTCAAAGCATAATAGAATATCAGTTGGGATATTTCATAACATATGTTCATGATTTTACTTGGGCTTTAAATTTTTTTCGTGGTTTTGTGACCCAATCTATAATACCCATGTGATATTTTTTTAGATTTGGGCTTTATTCTACATATTTGAATTTTTTCTTTCAAACCTTAACCCTTGTGGAGAAGTGTTTAATGTAAAATTGGGCGGAGACTTTCGGATTTTTTTTTAACACTTTTTGTGTAGTTTTTTAGGAAATAAATTGCATATCCAAGTTCCTCTCGCAAAAATACTCAATTTCAAAAAACAAATCGTCTGATTTCGTGTTCAGAAAGCGAAGATATCGTTGATTTAAAATCAACTATTTTTCAGTAATTTTCCATACGGACGAAAATATTGCGGAGCAAATATCTTTTGATTGAGCACCCAAATTTCTATTCTTTTTAAGGGGGTGGATGCATACTGGCTTCTCTAGTTCCGAAAATAGGTTATATTAAAAATTCCGAGAAATTTTGACTGAGTTATGGTCATTTTAAATTTTAAATTTTAAATTTTTTTTGCTTTCGGTTTTCTGCTGCAGAGTGACAAATCCGTCTTTTAGCAGCTGTTGGGCTTCGGTTTTGTTGAGAAAATTCAGTTTTTATTCATCTCTTATCTTGAAATTCTTGTCACGAGCTTCTTGATCTCTTTGCATTAGGGTTTTTGTTCTTATTCATCATGTTTACAAAGGTTGTCTTATTCTTGTTTATGTCTATAACTTTCTTTTGGTGGAAGATGTTTTGACATTTTCAGGAGCATGGATCTTTAGTATGGTAATGGTGACATCAAGAAATGAACCTATGCTTAGGACTTAGTTGTTTACTGGCTATATTTTCATATCTATAAGTGATATCATTGTTTTATTTGATCAATATTCTAACATGGTCTCACTCTTCTAATTATGATAATGATGCTTCTATATGTGTTATCTTGTGATCATTATTTGCTTTATTTATGTTATTGCTGACCTTTGTGTAAAAACAATTTTATAGTTTTTATAAGCAATCTCTTTATGATCATTATATGCTCTTGCTAATTAATTTCTTGAGTAAAATCAATTTTTTTTAATCTATGTGATATCATATTTTTGGCTTGTCATTAGTTCTTTAATTGGGGTGTATTTTTCTTTTTTCATGTATTGCAGAGACTCTATGTAGTTCCTGTGTTGTTTGTCTCTAACATTCCTATATGGAAGCATTGACATGTTTTGCTTGTCTCTAACGTTCCTATAAGGAAGCATTGACATTTCCAGGGTGTTTCATCTCTTGCATATTAACATGATGTTAACAATGAATGAACCCATGATTATGGCTATTAGTGACTTGTCACTTTATAATTTATAAGTGATATCATGGGTTGATCATAATTTCCTATATGTTGATCACGTTAAACATTTTGATCTATTATCATATATATCATGTCATGTTTATTTCAATAATTTTTTACTCAAGGTTTATATGGCATTGAGCAATCTTATAATCTTGAAATGCATTGACATTTTTAGGGTATTCATCTCTTGCATATTGAAATGATATTAACAAGAAATGAACTTATGCTAAAGATTAGTTGCTTGATGACTATATTTTTTTCATATATTTAAGTGATATCTTGGCTCATTATTCTATCTTGGTATCTATTATGCTCACTCATGTTTATGCTCCTCTATTTTTTATATCATGTCATGTTTATTATATGCTTTACTCTTGGAAGTTCTTTTGTGCAGATTAGCCATCTATGTCATGGGATAGTTTGCTTCTACTATTCCTTCCTTGTTTAAGCATATGATGGTTGCGGATCTCTGGTTTTTCAACATTGTTCCTATTTTCAACTTATCCTTGACTGCAACAAAGATGGTTTATGTTAAGGAATGTAATGTTGAATTTTATCATATTATATCACAATATTCTAGTAGTGTTGTATGATGGACATCCATCTTTTACTGTTTGTGCATCTTTCAGCTGGGTTGTGAAGACTGTCTTCTTGGCTCATGTTTTGATGGATAGACCATTCGGGTATTGTATTCGCAATGTAATCTTCAGTAAGAGATCTATGAAGATTGTTTCGATGTATGGATCCAGGGTTCTTGTCTTCGTCATGCGGTCTATTGCAGAGTTCTTTCAGCTATCAGTTGAGTTACAGGTGTCATGAGTTTGCAGCCACATGTTTTGTTGTATTTCCCATACACTGTTGTGTTGTGCAAACGTTCAGCATACAACTTGGTTTGGATGTAGTTTCATGAGAAGTGGATGTTATCTTCATCAAGTCCATGAGGCGAAGTGTGTTTTTTATTTGTATCGTATGGGGCATTCTGGAAGTTGTCATCAAGAGGGATGCTGGTGTGTTTCCACCTTCCTTCCATTTGTATTCTTTCTCCCAGTCATTATTAAGGGGGAGTGTTAGAATATGTAATGATGACTTATGTGGTATATTGGTAAAATATCATTTAAAGGCATAAAATAACTCTAATAGTACAAAATATAGTTTTCCCACATGCATCATTGTAATTATATCCTTTGTAACCATTCTCTATATAAAGATGTGGAAATTCATTTATCCCACATGTGTTTTGGGATGTATTGTAATCCAAACCTCTTGGTATATAAGAGAGGTGAAGGAGACCCTTTTGGGTATGTGTTGATTGTAATTCATCACACATCACATGTTGTGTATGTCATTTGTACACATGATTGTGACATGATTGGGTGATGGAGCTTAATGTGATGCATATGTGGCGATGCCATGTAATCTTGGAGATCTATTTTCAAAATAATGGAAGATGCAACCCTTTCCACGGACGTAGTCCATATTGAGTTAACCACCCTCCAAAAGAAATTAGACGATTGATCTTTAAGATTCTTATTCTGATTTCGGGTATACGTTAAAGAACTTGCAGAATTATTTCGGCTTCGAAGGTTATACTTGTGGGTATGTCCCTCAGAGGAGTCGTGTTGTGGAGTCACAAGGTGAACAAAATTGTCGTGTACACTGAAAAATATTTGTTGTAGGAGAGATAATCAATAATGTAGCGATTGTACAGATTTAAACAATTGAAAATTCAATCACTAGATTTAAACCAGATGTGATATGAATGAAAATGAAAAATGAAAAGCGTTCACAGACACTGAATGTAGGTAAGCCTCTACCACCCGACACCAAAAATGTTGGCAAAGAATGGGAGTATAACTTAAGATAAATGTCGAACCAAGGTAGGCCTCTACCTCCTCGACAACGACGCCAAAAATGTTATCACGAATCTTGTAGTTTTCCTGTAGAGTAATCCTATACCAAAGTTGTGACCTAAGAACACCCCAACCCCCAAAAGATGGATGGTTGTCATGTTGGTTGGGATATCTTTCGCTTTATGCCACTGAAGCCCAAGTGACAAAGAGGGAGACCTAGACTTATTTTGAAAGAGCAGACCTAAAGAAAATCACCAGATCAAACCCTAACGGAGAATACATAAGGTGAGTGCCTGAAACCCTAGATTTAAGGGATAAGCCACAAATTTAGGAATGCTTGAGTATAGGTGGTTTTAGGATATTGGTAATGTTACTCAAGCTAAATGATACAGTGACTTATGGAATTATCGATCGGATCTAGGATCAGTGTGTTTGTTCAATGGATCAACCTGAGACCCTGGGGGGTTTTAAGCAGAAAAATGGAAAATTCCCAAGATGAGGTTGAAACAAGAATTTAGGCTTTCAACACACCTACTTGGATGGGAAATTTAACAGTATGACAAAATCCAAGCAAAAATCGGAGAAGAAACACAGAGAACTGGTTGCTAGGTTAAAGAGGGGCGCTTTCTCTCTAAGGATCAGTGCCTGGAGATGGGAAGATGGAGTCCAATGCTGATGCCTAGGATGGAGGGGGTTTTTCGGGATGGCCAACAAAACGCAGATCGCCAAATTTGCAGATTCCTAGTGCAAATTGGTCTGATAATTTTTCCTACTTCCTAATGGTGGGTTTTTCAGTAAAAATAGTGTTGTGCACTGCATGAAAAATAAAAATGCAGAGAACTAACTTGGGAGACGTACCTGAATCTTGCAGATAAGTTCTTGAATGATGAAGAATGTCCTCTTTCTGATCAAATGAGAGTTTCGGGCAAGATTCTGACGAATTGAAGCTTCGCTCAATGACCCTAGTGCCCCCTTTTACCTGCCACACCAAAGAAATCAATTGGTACAACAAATAAATAGGATTTGCAAGATAAAGAAAGTACAAGGACTAAAAATCATAAATAAGTAACAACTCCTTGATAACCAACATCGAGAGCCGACAACAGATTGAGATTATAACATCATTAACGGTGGAAATGAACTTTACATGGATCAATACATGGATCACATTGACTAGATAAAGGGGGGGCGCACTTTTTCCCAATAACTCCAAGTCAAAGTCAAAATATAACATAACATAAGATATGATAATGATAATACATCAAAAGGGGGTCACTAGGGGCTTAATTCACCCTAGGCCCCATTACAACCTCACATCATAAGATATATCAATAAAATACATCATGTGGCCAAGTTGAGGGGTGCCCCTTGGGGGACGTCCTCATTGGCTAAGCCAAAATAAAATAATGCCGGACTGAATGCTGTATGAAACTGATGAAGAAGTGTCCGGGGAGCCATTATACATCAACTGAGTGAATTCCATTCCATTTCCTTGATTTCCCTAGCCAAATCGATTTTTTCAATGACTTCCAAGTTCATTTTCTGGTGGCACAACCTCTGAAAACCATAAAAATCAGTATATCTTCATTTCAGCTGAGAACTGAGGTAAACTGATTGCACACGAGTATTTGGAGACATAGAAGAATGGTATAAGTGACTATTTATACCCCCTGGAACACTGCAATGCTCTAGGAGAACCAAAATCACTGCAATAATCATATAATCTGGCCAATAATAAAGGGATGATAATCATTGAATGTGCAATTTGAGGCCAAAATCCGAAAATTGGAACCTCAGTATTGGTCTTGGGCATGTCTGGAGTAAATATACGCACTGTTGTTTTTTGAGTCACTGCCTTGGGAAACGTGTTTGACTCGGTCAACTGGGTTGACCAGGTCAAGGTACCCAAATTATAGATTAGATGCTGAACCAAGATAAACTTGCATTAATCCAAGGTAAGAAATGCTCCAATGGTATATATTAAAACCCAACTTTAGTCATGTTATTCAAAATCATGGGGACAATAATAATAATAATAATAAGTAAGATATACCTATGCCATTGAAGGATCATTGAACCTTTTGGAAGTCTCTTGTGTATGCCATAATTACAAATTTTTAAACAATTTGTTTGTGCTAGGTGAAGGTGAAAACCAAGGCTAAGGTAAAGGGGAATGACTCACATGTGATCTCTCTGAATGATAACCAGTACACTCAACCAAGATGACATATACATGACAAATAGTAACATGGGATGGCAGTGTCTCACAAATGGATAAAGTACTTGGGCTTGTTCCCTTCAAACTCTAGCAAGTTTCCTTTTCGTCAAACATTGGTTAACCTTCAAAGGCAAGTGCCCTGGAAATCCTTTTGGGCTCAGGTACTGACAAAGACACAACCTTTGTAGGCTAGTCTCACCGTGTTGCCCTGTAGGGGAAAATGAGCTGAACACTATACAAGGAATGAGTTCTCATCCTTTGACCATTGACCTCTTTCAAACACTTTAACATTTTCACATAAGATAGTAGCCAACCTACAAAAGCAGGTGCCCTAGAAAGCCTTATGGGCTCCAATAAATGACTAAGGCCTAGCCCCGCTGCTAGTGAACATCCATAGCCTCGACGGGTTTGCCTCACCCCGTTGCCCCTCTGTGGAGGGAAAATGAGCCTTACATTATACAAAGAATGAGTGCTCAACCCTTTGGCCATTGACTACCTTTTTCAATATTCATACTTTGCATCATTTAGATATAAAGTTTATGTGTTCCGATGCTTTAGTGTTTAGCAACATTGTTGGGAGGATTACTTGTTTTGAGGATTGAAAGAGAACTACTCAGTGAAACCAACCACATTGGCCAAGCCACATACTTCATAGCCAAAGACACAAAAAACATGGGTTCTATCATGCATAGGGGTCAAATGGGGAAAACATCTCCAATCTCACAAGTCTCAGTCAATCTAAGTCATGGGATAAACTTCAAACAATGGATGAACTAGATGGACAGAGACATATGACACATGGAACCAACATAGCACCAAGGTTTAACATTTGTTTTAAGCATGGCATACGCAATAGTCTTCAACATTGGATTCTTTGATCAGTCTCAACACAAGTTTTAAGCATTAATATATAACATAAGCATAGGTCACCATGATCATCCTAACAAAACAAGCCTAGGTGTTTAATATATATCACAGAGAAAAAGCAAACCAAGGAACCATATACCATGTCTCACCATATACCTGTCTCCATATGATAGGCCCCTTTGTAACTGTGTACCATATATGAACTGTTGCTCTGTTCAAATGAACTAGGTCACCACTGAAATCCTCTCAATGGTTAAGGAAATCTCAGTCCTGGCAAGGAAACACTGCTAAACAAGGATCTGAAATGGATGAGGCTGTAATGATCCATCCTAAAACCCCATGTGAATGAATAGCTTGGAAAAATAAAGATATCAGTCTGTATGCTGCATCATGGTAGCCCAGCTGCAAAATATATGTGATAACAACCTACTATGCTCTATGATTTCGAGGTATGGGGCCTGGTTTGCTGGAGTCTGATTGGGCCTCAATCGAGTATGTCTACATGCTTCTCCTTTGTTGCATCATCAGATGCAAACAAGCAATTCCTCAACACATTATCTTGGCAGAGTTTTGTGCATGTCCCTTTTGACTTGAGATTGTGTTCAGTTTGGTCTCTTTCCTACATTGCGTCTGAAGCTTTGCAGACTCAACAAACGGATGAGACATGTATCCATACTTGGCCTATTGTTCCTCATAGATCGTTGCCTCTTCTAGTCCTCCATGACGTGCTCGGTGCTAGTTTGTGGGGGTCTCAATCCTCTTTGAGTTCGTAGACATTCAAATGGGCTGGCTCCCTGTGTTTTTCTACTTCATCGATGATCTCGATCATTTGCTCCCTCTCAGACAAGAACTGAGCTAGATCATTAGGGATGACATACACAAGTAGTTTATCCAGACCACTTGCACTAACCCTCAGGGTGGTTTATGCCCAAAGATGGCCTTTCATGCTAAGCACTTTTGGAGATGAGAGACAGAATCATTGTTCGATTGCAGTACATCCTTCGCCCTTGGATGCACACTCTTCACATCCCTCTAGGTCTGTTCAGGGTAGGGTCCCATAGGCTTTGGGTAGATGTTGATCACCATATTAACAAATCAAACAGGATATGCCAACTCTGCCACCTTCAAGAGGTCGAGACTAAGGAGCACTTTATCTTCCATTGCCCCATATACTATGAGATCAGAGAGAGGTTCCATTGCTTATTCGGGGAATCCTTGACCATCGTCAGTTTCATTAGATTCCCTGATCATAGATGTTTATCCCTTTACATGTGGGGGGATTTCTGCCTCCACTATTGTTCCACACAACTGCCCCAGAGACCAACCTCCACTTAGTTTATCAATTCCTTCTTTACGATTCTTCCTTCTTCCTAGGGAAACAAGAGACATATGGGTAGTGGCTCGGGGCCCGACTTTAGATCAATACACACTCAGGAGACCGTCCACACTCTCTAGAGATCTTCGCAGCACTGCTAGTCCAAATCCCACACCAGTAGTCAGTGTAGATCATCCAAACACCAGCGACAAGTCTCCTCCTCTAGACAACAACACAGTACGATCTCTCGCTCTTCTTCTGGCGCCTCTTCTCTCCAGTCCTCTATCTTAAGCTTCCTCCATTTGGTCTCGGATGCTGGGAGAAACAGATCCAACAGATTGTGAGACATATTGCTTACTATTGTTTTTCGAGATCTCAACTTTGTCTATGTTGCACATCTTTTTCCTTAAGCAACCTCCCACTCTGGAGTTTGGAGATTGTACCCACATGATTTAGAGTAGGTTTGCATTTTTACTTCCTGCATTTATAGGAGTTGCTTTTGTGCTCTCGCTTTGTATTGACATCATTGTACCCAATAGTCCCTTTGACTTACTTTAGTGGTCATTGGTTGAACATTAATAAAATTATCTTACCTTATCTTATCTTATCTCTCTTTCATTTCTCATGGTTGCATTTTGAGAGTTCTCTCCCTTTTGGAGCTTAATAGACAAATCTTTCATGGTGCAACATGAAGTATAAGAGTTTCTTCTCCATTCAAAGTGTGGCATCCTTGTTCCTATTTCTAGATGTTGTTAATGAACTGTAAAATAACAAGAAGTTGTTAATTAGGGTCCATTACAAGGGTAATCTACCTTATTGGAAGGGTTGTGAGAGAAAAGATGTCTTCAATTCCTTCGATGTAATACTTCGTTGTATGAGACACACCCTAGTTAACATTGTTTTGATGTGGCACCATTCTTGGGTCCTCCTAGCAAATTTCTACATTCATTTTTCATCATGTTAGGGTTTATTTGTGGTTTATCTCGTTTCATGTTGAGCTGTATTAGGTACTAACAAAGTTTGGATTTCTCAAGCATTCTCTTCTATAGCAAATCTACCCATATGGAGCCAATTGTTACCTCTCATGCAACATAGGGGTCCATAATAGTTTTTTTTATCATGATCTAGTTACATAGGACGAACACTTTTGTCTAACATTGATGGATTCAATGACAAATATAGGGGTTTATTATGGATGCACACACTTTCCCTCTCTTGGGAGTTTGTTGGATTTGGTTAGAGGTTTGTTCACTTATGCACATGGATTGATGGTAGTTGGAGTGGTTGACAGAGGCTGTCATGTACCTAGCCATTTGCACCCTCTTTGAGTGTAATATCCCAAACTGGTATTTTTCTTTTTATGTGTGTACTATAGATGGCTAATAGACTTATGTCTCAATAAAATAGGAAAGCAAACCCCGATCTTGCATGCATGCAGTTGAATGCAGATCTATGCCCTAGAAAATACTGAGATGCTATAAAATAGGAGAAATCAATGCATGTACATACTAGTATATAGATCAATTGATGGTGAAGAGGATGGTACCGGCATGCAAGGATTCTGCTGGAGGAATAGGGAGATAAACCAAATCGTCCTCCACAGGTGAATGCGCCCTCCTCTCAAACTGTATATGCTCCGGAACAATAAATAAGCAGCTGCTGAAAGCCCGGATGATATGCACTAGGGTTATAATACCCCTCTGATGGTGATGGAAGCAGCATGCGGAAGAAACAGAGGCACACTACCCCAAAACGTCAATGCCGCCTCAAATCAATTCGCCCATGCAGAATAGCGCCTCCAGAAAAGGGAACACTGATGATAACTCGCTGGATACTCAAGCTGAATGGTTTTTCCAGGGGAAGGGTAATGGAGGTGCTCCGGGATAAATGGAAGTAACATGCGGAAGTTCTGAACCCTGTAGATAGGAAAACGAATTGCTTGGTCTCTGACCACGGTGACACGGTGTGATGGTGGAACTCTCCGGCTAGATGAATAATCAACCTCCCGAAATAACTGCTGAATGTAACCTGATGATGAACTAGGGCTGAACCTGGATGATCCAACCTAATGATGAACTAGGGCAGATAGATTTCGCTGCCGAAATACACTAGTTAGCTGAGCATGCGCTCAACCCCAACTTAGCTCGCCGAGCTCTCCAATTTGACTCCACAAATCAATAATCACATAAGTGTCTTCTCCATTCACTTTATCTTTCTTCTATAACTTTCAACTGTGAAAACCCTAACTTTTGACCTAATTAGGTCACTTTAACTTCTAATTTGCAGTTGACTTGCATGCATGCGATCACTTTAACTTCTAATTTGCAGTTGACTTGCATGCATGCACATGGAGACTTAATCAGGTGCATGCATCATTAAATAATGCTCAGATGTCATGCATGCTGGTGGCCTTTGGCTTTGGTGGCCCTCTTCTACCTAATGATGATATATTAATGATGCCCTAGATCTTCTGTATATGGCATCAGTCTTCCGTTGATTCCCTGACTGTCAATACCCGCTCGAACCTACATGAAACACATAGGTTAGCGGGTCGTTCCTCAATGCCTAAGCAGAAGAGGACATTACATTGAGGGTTGTTATGCCTTGGAGAACACACTAGGGAGCTACATGTGCCACCTTGGAGAAGCTATATGCATCACTATAGGAGATTGTTACTTGGTCTTCCACCTAGTTTTGGCATGCGTCCACCTTGAGGGTCCACAATGCACACATTGCACATGAGGTTGTTATTTGCACATGGTTTGAGGAGCATTTTATTATTTTTGGAGATGGCTAGGAAGGTGCATTATTGGAGGCTCCGTTGTTGCCTTTCACACACCTCGGGGGGAACGTGGCAGAAATCTGCAAGCACTCGGTGTGTCCTTGGGGGCAAGTCTCGAGTCAAGGCTGTCATCTTGTTCTTGACTCCTCCGTTTAGGCCAACTCCTAACAAAGCCAAGGAGAGTAGACCCTAAGAGTTGCTAACGCTGATTAGGATTTAGTGGTAATGGTTTAAATGAGTGAGTTTTTTAGGAGTTTTTAAACAACAATAATAGAATAAGAGATTTGTAAGATGAACTGATTACAACAACATAAATAACACAAAAGCTTTATATAAGATTCATTCAACACATAAATTATCCAAGCAAGATTTATGCAGATACAACATAAAGACCAGTGTTGAATTAAAATGGAGTCGTGAAATTTGTATGTGCTGAAATGCTGAAGTAGATGTTTTGCAATCGTCTCTTGGTAAGTTTTAAATTATTGTGCAAGATGAGTGAATTAGATTATGGGGAGGGGAACTCCAAATATCCTTGGAGGTACGAGGAGTATGTCCAAAACCCTTATCCAATCAGTTTCACGTGAAGAATATGTGGGTTGGATTGGAGTCTCTGAGATGTGTCCAACATTACACCAACAAGAGTGTAGCCTGATGGTGTCCTGAGGTCACTACCCAGTTGTTCCCGTTTCCTCTGTGAACTTTCCCCGCAACGGATTAAATCGAGGCATTGAATTTTCTCCTTGGGAGGTTAATTTAAATGTGAGACTAATTAAACTAGTCACCCACGTTGCTTTTGATGCAACCAATTGTTCGGTCGAACCGCAACGATGCAGAGCATACACAACAGAGCCTTGGTAACGTTGTAAGGATTTTATGTGCAATGTGTTTGCTTGTTTATTAAATCCCCAAGAATCTCTTTCAGGCTAAAAGCCCTAATCGAGAGAGCAAGGGGTGTAAATTGGACAAAAAGGTAAAGCACAACATAAAAGTAAAAGTTTTCTAATTAGTCCTACCACGCATCTCTTTCCCCTTTCGGGTAACTTGGGAAGTCGTGGGGTTAGTATTTGTATTACTTTATAGAATAAATGATATAACAAAATGAACTTTTATCAAAGCATACTAATCTGAAACTAAACTAAAACAAGAAAACCACAAAAATTGACACCGACGCCAATCCCCCTTGGGGGGATTGGCGTCGGTGTCAATTTTTGTGGTTTTCTTGTTTTAGTTTAGTTTCTTTGTGTGATTAGTATGCTTTGGATGGGGAGTGGGCTTTGAAGAGCCTACTCAAAATATTTTATTATGCTCGGTTACTTTTATCATGGATCTTGTAGTTGCCGCAATAGAGAAATCCAATACAGGGGGGATTGGCGTCGGTGTCAATTTTTGTGGTTTTCTTGTTTTAGTTTAGTTTCTTTGTGTGATTAGTATGCTTTGGATGGGGAGTGGGCTTTGAAGAGCCTACTCAAAATATTTTATTATGCTCGGTTACTTTTATCATGGATCTTGTAGTTGCCGCAATAGAGAAATCCAATACAGGGGGGATTGGCGTCGGTGTCAATTTTTGTGGTTTTCTTGTTTTAGTTTAGTTTCTTTGTGTGATTAGTATGCTTTGGATGGGGAGTGGGCTTTGAAGAGCCTACTCAAAATATTTTATTATGCTCGGTTACTTTTATCATGGATCTTGTAGTTGCCGCAATAGAGAAATCCAATACAGGGGGGATTGGCGTCGGTGTCAATTTTTGTGGTTTTCTTGTTTTAGTTTAGTTTCTTTGTGTGATTAGTATGCTTTGGATGGGGAGTGGGCTTTGAAGAGCCTACTCAAAATATTTTATTATGCTCGGTTACTTTTATCATGGATCTTGTAGTTGCCGCAATAGAGAAATCCAATACAGGGGGGATTGGCGTCGGTGTCAATTTTTGTGGTTTTCTTGTTTTAGTTTAGTTTCTTTGTGTGATTAGTATGCTTTGGATGGGGAGTGGGCTTTGAAGAGCCTACTCAAAATATTTTATTATGCTCGGTTACTTTTATCATGGATCTTGTAGTTGCCGCAATAGAGAAATCCAATAC
>LPNX010418670.1:38041-58892 GCA_001517045.1 Pseudotsuga menziesii
GCCCACACACAAAAGAACCGCACCATTAGCCTCCAAAGCTTTATTTATTAGAGCAAAATCATAAAATACTGTATCAATTACAACTAGCAAGCACCTTCATCCAACTCTAACTAGTTTGGAATGAGAGGGCTATGCTTTATTTATTGCCAGAGCAGGGGGAAATGGGTGCATCTAACACTGACAGAGGGAGTTTAGTTCATTGAAGTCTAATTGAGTTGAAGTGTAGTGGAAGGGGAGTAGAACTGGAGAGGAAGATGGCACCTCACTCACCTAACTCACCTAACTCACCCATCCACTCACTGTCGCCACCTCACACCTAAACACTCGCTTGCTCATGAAGTTAGCGTAATCCTCACGTGTGAGTCCTCATTTACCAACCGATTTGTATATCCACCAAACATTATAACATGATATACCACATTTAAAACTTATCCAAGTTTTTTTTTAAAACTCTAAACATGGATGAGGGGTCCACCATACTCCAACGCAACCTTCATGGAGTTAGCATGAATCCCATGTAGGTTGACATCATCTCCTTCCTTTATAATTTGAAACTCACTTAAACTATCCAAAGTTTTAATTACTTTCATATGGGAGAGGGTCGCATGCTTATGGGGGACCCATGCCATGTCATTTCCCCACTTAAACATTTGATTTTTGACCTTTTTCAATTTTGACTTTAGTGCCAGTTTGATGCTCCTTTAGCATTTGTTACCACCTGAATGGTAGCATGATGTTCAGGTGATTTGAGGTTACACAGTATGCTGCAGGATCCCGTATCAATCATTTTTTATTTGCAGGTGTTTGGCAGCTGTTTCACTTCAAAGAAAATTCGGCTCTCAATGTTAGGATGTTCAATGAGAAATATTATGAGATGGCTATTGTTTGCTTCAAAAGGGTCGGGTATTCTCATTCAAATATGGCCAAATGGGCAAGGCTGCAAGTCTCCAATGATCTGGTCAGAGACTTCTAGGGCTCGACCCATAAACAGCGAAGGATTTATTGAGAAAAGCAACTGAATGTTTTCTGTCTATCAAAAAAAAACCAGACTTGGCTGTTGACTACTTCATTATAGTGGGGGTTTGGAACATTTTGATGTTACAAGTTAATTGCCTTATTGGAGGATGCTGGCTTTGTGGCCACTGCATTGGATCATACAGGGTCTGGAATTGATCACACACAGACAAACAACGTCTCAACATGTGAAGCCTCTTCTTGATTATTTGGAAACTCTTTCTGAGAATGATAAAAGTCATTTTAGCTTGCCATAATTTTGGTGGGGCATGTATACCTTCTGCAATGGAGTGCTTTCCTAAAAAGATAGCAAAAGCGGTCTTCATAGCTGCAACACATGGTGAATGATAAGCTGGATGTTATTTGTAATGCCCTTGTTGTTCATGCAGACTTAAGTGCTTCTGGTGCCTTAGATGAAAGATGTCTTGAGCTTGCAAAGTTGGCAGCAATGGATGTCGATTTTCATAAAACTGGAGAAAAGCAATATCCTTATCATGGGTCCTACTGGCTATGGGAAGACATTGCTTGCAACTTAAAAAAAAAAAAAAACATTGGCTAAAGTGCCCTTTGTCATTGTCGATGCAACAAACTTGACACATGCAGGATGTACTAGCGAAAGCTAAAGATGAAACAGGAAAGACTAGCATTTTTGTTTCCAGCAGTTGAGGTGGTTGTAAAAAGCGTTTCCTCCGACCTAGGATCAAAGGAGGTCTCCCATTGTTGTGCTGGTTGTTTGTCTAACCTGTGAACTTGCCAGTCAAACTATTGCAGAAACGTAATCTGAAAGTAAATGTGGAGCATAAATTGTTGTAGCTCAATTTATCTTACACAAGGCTCCAACTCCAAGCACTGTATTCAAAGTTGAAGAGAGAAAACATATTCAAAATATTATTGACCGTCCCAGCTCGTCAATGCCAAAAAGCTCAAAGCTTTGAACACCGAAAGGAAAAAAGAGACAGTAAATGCCGCTAGCTATGCACATGTACCTTTGGTATTTTCTTTGTGTATCCCAGAGCCATGAAGCCGGGTCCTCTACGTGTATCTTCATATCACGGGCATGTTTGGAGGGGAGAGTCTACATGGAGTTCAGACTTGAGAACAACCAAAGCAAAATTTGTGGAATGGAGCCACGGGTTTTTCTCTGCCTTGAAGTCGCATTCTCATGAGCTGAGATTCCTCCTCATTAACTGTCAAATGATCGCTGCAAAAATAAACACCACGATTTAAACCAATGCGCATGTAATACTGAAGCTTACTCCAATATTAGAATCAGTGCCTGGGTATCAGCGAAGTTAAAACCGGAGAGCTTAAGGAATTGACCAGACATCACAATGTCATTGATGGTTGATTGAATGAGATTGTCCATTGTCAAATTCGATTTGGCAATCATGCTGCAGTCTCAATTTGTCACTTATTGTGGTCAATCGGTTACTATGAGAAAGCCATGTTTTACATGCAGTTGTTCCTGACAGCCGATTTCTGAGAAATCTTTCACGCCTTATGACCAATCCTTGAGCAGTTCACATTCGGGTAGCAGAAGATATCGACACATCAACCGATTAAGTTGGCAACTGGCAGTGGTTTTTTTGGGAGATAAGAACTGAGCAAAAGATTAAAACCCACCGATTCTTCCAGAGCACGGTTTAGGGTGACACACAGTTTTTTCCACGCTGCCGAGTCAGGGATGTGGGGTTTTACACCATGTCAATTTGCCACGAGGAGTTGTCTGCCAACACATTTCTTCTTTCCTCTCCATGTATGAGTGGTCTTATCAGCGTTTGTTTATTCTAGAGTTACATTGGACTCTCTATCCTGGCATCTACTAGTTCCATAAAGTTTTCAAACTTTCTAAATCAACGATGGTGTTAAACTAAGATTTTTGGACTTAGTGAGATTTTAATTGAGAAAAAAGTGGATCTAGGACCCCAATTTTTCTCATTTATTCTATTATTTTATTATTTTATGTTTCTTTTGTATTTTAGATGAGAATGGCTTTGGGCCTATAAAAGAAGCAAGGCTTCTTCATTGTAAAGGTGGAATGTTTTGGGCTGGGAGGTTTTTTCCCTAGAGTTAATAAAGAAAATCATGTTGAGTTTTTGGACATGTTGGGTTTCTCTGTGGCAGTTTTGTGTTTTCATGAGTTGTAGACCAAGCTGACATAGAGGGCTAACAATCTAGCACGTTGGGCAAGCATTTGCGGCTGCCAAGTTGCTTGTCGCCGTTATGTTCTTGGAGGTCTGGGTGTAATGGAAAGTAGTCAGTTATACTTCCATTCTCCTGGCCTCTGATTATGGAACGGACCAGCCTAGCCTCCCTTCTGCAAAATGCAAAGCCTTTCTGAGTCTCCTTCTGACTCCATTCACCCTTCTGGTACTGGCACTGGCCTTCACTCGAGGATTGGTCCTCCTTTCCCTTCCTTCCCATCAATCCGACTCATTTTACTTTTCTGCTACTCGTGTTTCTCTAAGGCAGCCTCTTCAAATCACCTTGTCCTTAGCCACACTTGCCTTAGTGATCCGAACTTAGGGAAACCCCCTAGAGCTGGAGAAGAGCCAGCTTGAAGTGAGGAGAGAGAAGGTGTGGTGACATTGGCCTCTCTCTCGAGAGTTGTCGCCGGGCTGGCGCACCCGCAGTTTGGGGTTTCAGCACTCGCGTGCCAGTTTCGAGCAACAACAACATTAAAATGCCAATTTGATGCTTTGTTAGCTAAATAATGCCTTCCAGGATGTTTTAGCCACCCAAAACATTGGAAAAGTGGTCTTCGAGGTAAAGAGGATGCTCTGAGTGTGAAAACGAGCATCCCTACGCGAAAAACGGACTCCGGACCCATCAATTATTACATTTTGAAGTTTTTTAATCAAACTATTAAAAATGGTTTAAAAACGGAAAAAAAATATTTTTCTCGGAAACAGAGGAAACTCTAGGGTGACCTAGCAAATGCCCATACGACTCAATTTGAATGCCTAGCATGTTTATAAACACTGACACATAGGCTCTAATAACCTCCTAAGGCCTAACAACCAAGACGACTACCCCAACTTTGGAGGTGTGAGTGAAAAACTCAAAAATTATTAGTCGTTTGTTCAACAACAAATAATTACGGAGGGAAAAAACACTCTAGGCTACTTGGCTTGATGCTTAAGTTTGGGAAGCCGAACCTTTTATAAAAATTGACCATGCTAGCACATTTTTTACAATTTCCCCAAGGGGGTATGAACATGTGTTACAAAATATTTTGAACAGACTCCCAGAAAAAGCCTGGTGGACTTTTGAACTCTGACCATGAACAAGTGTGCTTGTTCAAACCTTGTCGGCTCACTTAAAAGATCCACCAAGTACAACTTAGGTTTATTACTATTTGATGGAGAGATTGACATGGTCAAACCCTTGAGATTTTGTCTATATTAGTTTTCCTTATCACCTTTCTAGGAGGGCGCATCATTGGAGGATTATTTTATCATTTCTCTTGGAGGATGTTGCAGCCTTTGACATGGTCTCTCACCTATCTTTAGTGAGGCATCCTACCTCTTGGAACTGTCATGTATGGAGATTTGTACATGTGGCCTGGTCACACATATTTTATCATTTGTTTGGCTTATACCCTCAAGTTTGTTGAGGGATAATGATTGTTTATTCATCCCTAGATTAGATGTAGGGTATTTGTAGAGATAATATTATTTTATTATGGAGGTTTTGAGCTTGAGAACTCTATATAAGAGAGGCATCTCCATTTGTAATGGTTGTTGATGGTTTGGAGAACTACTGGAGATATTTGATTGGTGTTTGCTGGAGATTTTGGCGCTTGTTTTGGAACCTTGTTGTTGAAGATTAATGACAGATTTCTTGATTCAGATTTGTTTATGAGGGGCCATAAAAACAAGTAATGTTGTTCTTATTTAAAGAGTTTAATTGTAATTATTTTTCCTTTTATTT
Source organism: Pseudotsuga menziesii (assembly GCA_001517045.1). NCBI lineage: Eukaryota > Viridiplantae > Streptophyta > Pinopsida > Pinales > Pinaceae > Pseudotsuga > Pseudotsuga menziesii. The sequence goes on from LPNX010418670.1 coordinate 42,989, forward strand.
TCTCATATCTATTGCTGGAAAATGTATTCACATGCTTAATTTCTTAATTTGGATTGGCTGTAAATGCATAATTTTATGGTGGATGTCCCATGTATTTCAAGTTAAAGGTCTCTCTCAATTCGAATTCCTCTCAAGGCAAATATGTTTTAATGGACAACAGAATATGCTAGTGATGATTTCTTAATCCAGGTTATGCACTTCCATATCTTCATAAGAAAACCTATGACATTTGCTGCCTTATGATCCCATATGCCCAACTTTGTCCTAGGCACTAATCCTACTTTCAATCACCCTAAAAAAACTCTCAATTTTTTCATTTATTTTTTGTTTAGTAAATCTGGAATTTTTTGTTAAAATCATTGAAGTACTAGTGAAGTACTATAGTACTACTAGTGATTCAGAAGATAAGAGTGAAGTAATATAGTACTACTAGTGATTCGGAAGATAAGAGTGAAGTACTACTCGCAGACACCAGAGGTAAGCCTCTACCACCCCTGCAATGACACCAAAAGATGTTGGCAAAGAGAACAGGAGTAGAGCTTAAGATAAATGTCGAACCAAGGTAGGCCTCTACCTTCCCCAACAACAACACCAAAAGATGTTATCACACAAAGTGTAGCTACCCACTAAAGGTATCCCATCCGGGACGGTAGAGGTGAGGTAGCTAACCAGTGACACCGCAAGGGCCTCGTCCACTATGGATAAAGGGTAGTTGTCACACCGAACAGGCTCTTGTCACTTTAGAATCTTAGATCAATCTAGAGAATGACCAAGGGGGAGATCCTACTAGCCTAAGAGGCTAGCGAACCTAGTCAAGACACTCCTAGGGTTTGACAATGTATAAGGGAGGAGAGATAATGAGTGGGAAGACTAGATCTATCAAATTGGAGTGGTATGGAGATTAGGGCCAAGTTGGGGAAGTTTAGTAAAGATAGGAAATAACCCAACTTGTATGAGATTGTACTACAAATGAGTTAAGGAAGTAGATCTAGGGAGATCTAGCCAAATGAAATAAAACCCTAAAGGGACCCATCTAGGGTTTTAGTATAAGTGGACAAGGTGGACCCAAAAGAGTAGATTGGGACATGAGATGACTAGATCGGGGTGCTTGAAGATTGGATATATGATTTTGAGGCGGGTCCAAGCATACCCCTCTGACAGATCTGAAGAAATGGCCACCAACCCTAGAAGGGTGTCCCCACCTAGAGTGACTAGTGCTAGATCCTAGGGCAAATGGAGTCCGATTTTTATGAAACTTGAGATCTAGGGTTTATTCATTAATCTCAAAGTGGGTTTTGACGGCCGTCATAAAAAACTCACCGCATCTATCAGATCTACAAAACTAGGGTTTTAAGAAAGAGGGTTTGGTTGTGACAATTGGATCAATCCCTTGAAAAATAAAATAAATGTAGACATACCTGGAAATACTTGCTACTAACCTTGTATGATGATGATCTTGCCTCCCTGATCAATTACAAGTGTTTTCTATGCCTCTCCAAGTGAAATCGCTACCTCCTCTCAGATGCCAAGCGTTCCCTCCTTCTGCAAAAGAGATCTCCTATGAGAATCGATTTACAAAAAGGAAATATGAAACGATGAAGCAAGATGAATCAAAGAACATCAAGATGGCCATGAGACACAATAAAGATACTCCCTGAATCAAAGACGATTTGAGTGGACGATATGGAGCTCAGTCACAATAGCGCCCCTACCCAAACGCTTCCTTCACCGGATGGATGGAAACCTGCAAAATATTAGAAATGCATAGATCCGCAAGAATGCTAGAGAGAACAAGTCTTTCCAATCTCCATACAAGACATTCGGCAAAGCTTCCAAGATTTTCTGCAAAAATATTTTTATTAATCCAAGAGTTTGAGAGCCAAAAGTCCATTTACAAATGAGAGAGCATCTCAATATATAGATCTCTCAAGTACATAATACGTAGATCCAAAAAGATCAAGGGTCAAGATCATAAGATAAGATCATCCTAATCTATGACTAAGATTAATCGGATACATATCACATGGATCAACTCAAAAAAATAAGGGGGCACATCACAAGAAATGCCTGATGAGGGGCGCACCACATAAAATATGACTAAAGACCACAAAGTAGCACATGGTGGGGCTAGGAGGTTATGTTATCCTTCCCTAGCATGGCCCCATGGCACAATGATAAGGTGTGCTGGCTAATAATATATAGGGGTGATAAAAATCACTAGGGGATCTCCCTCAAAATACATCAAAATACCCTCAAAATGCATAAATCAAGGATGTGTGGACCCAGAGTGAAGTGAAGTTGATGTCGGATGATGAAGGTGACCCAAACACTGCGCCTTAGACCAATTCCATGCCAATCCTTTGCCTCAATTGCCCAAATTGATTTTCTCATTAACCATTTTTTATTATTAAAATACTGCCTTGGGAACATAAAACAACCCATATCTCACCGGGGACCAAAAACTAATGTGAAAACATGACACAAATGGATTTGGGACCTTGGTAGTGGTACAGACGACTAGATGCACCCCAAGAATCCCTATAGCGCCCTAAGAGAACTTAATTTTTTCTTCACTATGCTTTATTTCCATTTTCCCTGGGCAAATCTGCTATAAGAAAGACCAAAGACCCATATCTATCCTGTAATTGCTTGAAACTGAAAACCAACTTCACCAATGCACTTAGAATGTCCAAATCAACTAGGAATGAGTACTCATACACCATATGTCCATCATAAAGGTACATCAGAGGCCCCATCAATGTCAGAACAACAACAATAATAAAGCCTGTAAATGCTGATAATCATGAAAATAATACAAGCCATCATAACAAATCACCATCTGATGTATGAATATGTCAAATGGACATATGTAGACCATAAATAAACATCAACCATCAATATCCGTCCATAATTCATCTTGGATCCTGCTCATAGCCTAGCCAACATTGGGTTGACCAAGTCAAAACTGATCAAATGATGACCCAAGTGCTAAACTCTAATACTGCAAAGTACAGATGGACATGCATGCTCCATTATCTATGTTAGCAGTGACACTCAAGTATGATTAGATTTTGTTGGCAAGTATAAGCACCATACATATATAATAATCCAAATCAAAATGATTAGTTGCTTCAAAACAAGAACCTCCAGTGTATACTCATTTATAGATTTAGCCCTTTTGCTAGTCAAGGGTGAAGTGATCAAAGACAACAGGTAAGGCCAAGGGATGACTTGATAACTTAGCACTGTAAGCATCTGGGCTAAAGGACACGGGGGTCCACACAACACATAAGTTGGACTAGGTGAATAATAGGGCATGGCAGTGTCTCACAAATGGGTGGAATGATGAGAAGGCTCCACTAGACTCTAGACAAGCAACCTTTTTTATACTTAGATTGCTCAACATTTGTTTCACTAGTTGACCTCTAAAGGCAAGTGCCCTGGTAAGCCTTCTAGGCCTCCAGATAATGACAAAGACATGACCTTCTTGGGCCAGTCCCTCCTCGCTGCCCTGTGGGGGCAGGTGAGCCGTACATTATACAAAGAATGAGTGCTCATCCTCTAGCCATCAACTTTATTTTTCATTTATAACTTTGCCATCCTCCAAGGCAGGTTCCCTGGAAAGCCTTTTGGGCTTCCAGAAAATGACCAAGGATCAACCTTCTTGGGCTTACCTCCCTGATATCCTGTGGGGACAAGAACCTTACACCATGTTAGGTCCCATTTTGACATGGGTGTATACAATTAAAAAATGGTTTTGGCTTATTTTGCTCCAGTAGCCATTCGGGGCTCATTGAAGTTTTCTATAGAGAGAGCAGTACTAATCATGCACAGGGTGGTGTTAGTGCAGTATTGGCTCCTACAGATTCTGTTGAGAACCACATTCAGGATACCATTGTTGCTGGTGCATGCTTATGTGACAAAGAAGCTGTATTTGGAGTTGACAAAGGGTGTTGCTGAGAATTATCATCAGTCCTAGTGGAAAAGACATGGATTTGTACTCGATGGTGAAGTTACAGCTATGTTTTACAGGCAAGGGAATTTTGACTCGGCTGCAAAACTGTATGAAAAGGTTTGTGCTCTGTATGCAGGTGAAGAGTGGCATTCTTTGCTAACAGAGGTGCTTCCTAATTTAAGTTGACTACCAAATACAACTTGAGACAAAAGTGGTAAATAAGAGAAAAGAGGAAGACACGTCATCATTTAAATCAAATCAGAGATCATGAGTTCCATAGAACCAGATGGAGAGGAATAAAATCAAATCTAAACATGCCGACTCACTACTTCAGCATAGCATTGATGAAGTATGGTCTCATCCAACTCATTGAGTATGGTTCCGTATGAGTTCACGGATTTCAGTAAATTTTGATGGGACTGTTACAATTTTAGCTAAAGACCAAACTTCTTGGGAGGAGACACAAGAAAAGGTCAAATTTATTGCTGGACGTGAAATAGAAGTTGGGGGTATATACAAAGGTGTCATAGTAGCCATTAAAGATTTTTGGGGCTTTTGTTGATTGCAGTGGGGTACAAGAAGGCCTTCTACATATATTTGAAATGTCACATAATCCGGTGTCTCGAATTTCTGATATTTTATTAGTGGGACAACAACTCTCAGTGATGTGCATTGGAAGAGATCTCAGGGGCAATGTAAAGGTCTCACTAATAGCAGTAGAAGGATCTGGATTAACATGCTTTGAGAGATCTTCATCTACTTCAAATCCGGTGGGGTGCAATGCGTCTGTCATCGATTCTACTTCAAATTCTGTATCAGATAACAGTAATAATTGTCTAGAAAACCAAGACTTTGACAGAAATGAAATATCATTAATTGGTAGTAGCATCCAGGAGAATGTTAATTCTCTATATTCATCAGAATCCTGTAATGATGTCGGACCTAATGCAGACAACAAATCTCAACCTTGGCAACATGGCGATAAGTGCACCTCCAAATTTTCGGGGATACTATGAGGACTTGGATATATATCCAGCACCCCTTCACCGTTGCTAGATTCTACTTGTTGCCCATCTATTTCGACTAGGTGGCAACCTCATGTACATTGAAGATGTACATTATGTGCAGTTTGTACCATGGAAAAATTCTGAGGATTTTTCATTTAGCAGGGCAATTATGCCCCTTTTGTACACGAAATGTCCGCTCTCCTGCGTGGGACAATTAATGTAACTTTATATGTTAGCATGGGTCATTCCTCTAAGGATGTCACCATGGAGTTTATTATCAGGGAAGTCCTCTTCACCGAGTGTTTTTTTCCCCTTCCAGTGAATTTTGTTAATTAACAATTTTAATTGGTTGGGTTTTTCACTCACAAATCCTCCAAAATGGTGAATTGGCGTTATGATAATCAAGCCCATGAGGTGGCTAAGGTTTCAAGTTGTTGTCCATGACCATGCTAGCCATATCTTGTAGTCTTGCGGAATTTCGTTAGGATTTTAATTTCTATTTTGATTTTTTCTTAATTAATTAACTTTACCATTTGGTGGTTAATTAATTAAGTTTCGATGTAATAATGTAATTTATTGAACCTTGGCATTTTGTAATAGGGGCTATGAATGCAAATGAAAATGCTATGACACCCCCTAAGCCATTGGTTCAAGTCTCATGTCATTCTGACAAGGGGTTAGGAAGTTAGAGCAATTTTAGTTAAGACAAGGTATTTTTTCCTAGGAAATTAATTTAATTTCCAAGGGTAAAAAATTAATTTATTTGATTTTGAAGGAAAAAATCAAATAAGGCCATGGTAATTATGATTGGGGGATGGCTAAGCATAGCCAAAATTTCATAAACCCCCCATGGTCAAAATAAATGTCTGAAGATCTCCTAAGTGGGGCGTCCCTCTTGTATTAATAAAAGATAAAATAAAAAAATTAAAGATCAAAAATTAAAAAATTAAAGATTAAATAAAATAAAAAATAAAAAAGATAAAAATAAAAAATATAAGATTAAAACTTAAATAGAAAATAAAAAAATAAAAAAATAAAAAAATAAAAAATATAAGATTAAAACTTAAAAATAAAATTAAAAGATTAAAAATTAAAAAGATAAAAATAAAAAATAAAAGATAAAAAAAGATTTAAAATAAATAAATAAAGGATAAAAGATAAAAAATAAAAGAATAAAAATATAAAATTAAAGATCAAAAAATTAAAAAATAAAAAATAAAAGATAAAAAAAGATTTAAAATAAATAAATAAAGGATAAAAGATAAAAAATAAAAGAATAAAAATATAAAATTAAAGATCAAAAAATTAAAAAATAAAAAATAAAATATTAAATAGAAAATAAAAAAATAAAAATATAAAATATAAAAAGTAAAAGATAAAAAATAAAAGAATAAAAAGATAGAAATTAAAAAAAAAAGATAAAAAATAAAAAAAAAAGATTAAATAAAATATAAAAGGTAAAAGATAAAAATAAAAACAATAAAAAATTAAAATAATAAAAATTATAATTTGAGTCAAAAGGGGGCCTCACTTGAGTCATGGAAACCCTAGATCTAAGTGTTAAGCTTTATTGTGACATGGATCTATCTTTTTGACCATTGATTTGAAAAGGCACCCTTGCTTATGATTGGTGGATGGCTTGCAAAGTCAACAAACCTAGATCTAGTGGTGGAGATCTAATGTAGATCTAGATCTAATCTTGGCCATTAATCTTCAAGGGGTTGGGGTTGCTCCTCAACTATATAATGAGGGTCTCAGTCCCTCATTTAACAACTTCTCTTATGCTATTGTTATGCTGCTGAAATTCTTCCCTCTTCTCCTCTCATATTTTCTCAAGCATTTGGCCCAAGCCTCTTGCCATTGTTGTATTGAATCTTTCCCTAGTTGGGCTATAATAGAAGAAAGCTTTGGAGGGATATTGTGTCGTCATTCTACATTTCATGCATCTTTTGGTGAGGTAACTTGCATATGTACTTATTTGATTTGCATTTGTATTAGCTTAGATAGCTTTCCACAAAGTATTTTGTGGAGGGATTTGTAAGTAGAAGTATTTCTGCTTCCATTTGTGAGTTTTTAATAAGATTTATCAAAGTATTTTGGTAGATTTATTGGGTACTCACCTCTTTGCTTACATTTTGCAGCTCTCTCATAAGTTTGTTTACAGGTTTTCCAAGCCAAGGACATCTCTCCAAGGGTTTCTTTTTTCAAAATTTTATTTCGGCCATTTTTCTTTTTCCTTCCTAAAACTGGATTTTATTCACTGTATAGTGAATATAACCCTTGTTTTAGGGCTTTCATCCGTTATATATTAGTATAAAGCTTTAAATCTGCTGTTTATAAGTCATTTTCAACCAAAAAACGTTCATTTTTAACCACTAAAATTTTAGTTTTTTCCATTTTTTTAAGTTCAGTGTTTTTTATAAAATTTCTGGGTTTTACAATAATCTGTGCTAACTTTCTGATTCAGTTTTCTGCAGTAATTTCCAGCAAGTAAAGTTGCTGGTTTTTTGCAGGTTTATGCACAGAAGAGGGGGTTATGCCGCCCAAAATTGCCTAGAAAAAACCCAGAAAAAGTTTTGGTCCAAAAGGGACCCAAAAAACCACTTCTTCTCTTCTCTTCTAAAGGATTGTAAACCCCAAAAGAGAAGTTCTCTTTGGGGTATTCTCTGCTGTAAATCTGTATATGAGTAGTGTAGAGATAGCTTAGAAACTAGTTGTTTAGATTTATGCAAGTTTATTTTCTGTTCACCCACCTTCCCTTAAGGGATTGAAGTGAGGTTAGGATAACTAGTTTTATTTTCTGTTTATCCACTATCTCTGTGATAGACCACCATCTCTGTCACAGAGATTGTTGTGTGGTTAGGATACTGTTTTAGCTAGTTGTATTTTTCTTTCAAGTTTTATTTTCTGTTAAAGGGATAATCATATAACCCACCTATCCGGTGTATCCTCTATCCACTTGTCATCTCCCTTTAGGGACTTCAAGTTGGGTATGAAAAGCAGGATAAGTGGGGGCTTAGCTTAATTAGAACAACATTTTTTTTGCTGTTACAAACTCTCACACTTTATTTTTCAGTCCAAGATCAAGTACCAACATCTCCCGTAAGAGATACCGCTTGGTTGATCTTGTTGACAGTATAAAATTAACCTTGCATGCTAATCACCAAGATTAAAATTTACCCCTAAAATTTACCAACAACAACTTCACTAGCCCTTGTTCCTCTATTCGGTTATCACCCTTCGGGGTACTCGTGAGATACGACAGGGGATAGAGGAGTTTTAGTTTAATAGGCATCCATCTGGTTGTTTGTCTGGTTAATTAAAAACAGTGACTCGGAAGCGACTTGGGGTAGAAGACCGTGGGGGGTCTCTAGGCGTTCTACGTCCCCCTTGTTGAGCACCGGGGCATTGGGGTTTGACCTGGGAGCTACGGGTGGGCTTTGCTCCCACTTTGTTGAGCGCACCAGCATTCCTTCTTTGACTTGAGAAATACAAGATTGGGGTAGTTACACCACCGGATCTAAAACTTAATCAAAGATTTCAACTCTAATAAAATTTATTAAAATTTATTAGAGACATTGCAAAACGTCCTACAAACACAGGTCACTGCTATTTATCTTTGCCTTGCTGTTCAAGGTTCTTCCTGCAAGCACTTTCACATTTTATTTCACTGCAAGCTTTTCACTTTTCAGTTACAAGTATTTCCTTTCAGTTTCATAAACTCTTGTGGTGGCATCTTTAATTGATTTGATTAAGTAATCACATTGTTTAGTAATCTGTAGATCTTGTGTAATAGCTTAATAACTGTTCCATTTATTCAATCTGTTCATAACATCTGATACAGCTGTGGATATTGTTAATACTACTTAACTGTTCATTCATTATTGTTTATATTGTTCATAGTATTCATTTGTCCTGGTTTGATTGGGATAACACCTAAACTGTGGGTTAATTGACTTAGATTTAAATTTCATTTGTAAATTTGTAAAGTTGTAATTTATCCTTAGACTCCATTAGTCTTCATTTATTTCAAGGTCTGCTTGTCATTAAAACGAAATCTTTGCATTTGCATGATGCTTGTTATTCTTTAGATAATATAAAGTCTTAGCCTCACAATCTTAATAAAAGATCCCTTTAATTTGTAATAAATTAATAAATCTGGAACTTAGTTTTTCCGTAGGGACTTCTCTCCTTGGCTCTGTTGGGATCTTGTCTAAACGGAGGAGTTGTGGACTGTGGTGACAGTGGTCCCCAGCTCTCGCTTGCCCCCAAGGACACACATAGCAGGTTGTGACTTTCCTGTTCCTTAAAGTGTGAATTAGGCGGCAACATCTTTGGCGCCGTTGCCGGGGACAAGTCTTTTGTCCTTGGTCTTGACATTAATTAAATCATTTTAGATCTAATTCTTTAATTCTTCAATTTAATTTGTTTTTAAAGTGTTAATAAAATTTTTGAAATAACCTTAATTTTTTTCTTTTTTTTTTCTTTTACCCATATTGGAAGTTTACTTGTTCTCCAAGTGGCGACTCCACTTCAAAATATATAGTAAGGTATTCTACCTGGAGCCCTTTGGTTTGCTTAGCTCCCTCTTAGATCCTGAAAAGGCTTTTAGAGGAAGTTAAACAAACTTGCTCCCTGTAGAATCTTTACAAGTCTTGGAGAAGAAGCCAATTTCTAATATGCCTTTGTTGTTTATCTAAGTAAACCAACCTGAACAATGAATAATTATTATAGACCATGTGATTTCTCTAAAATTGTTGGTTACCCTCATGAAGTTCCAGAGAAAGCTATAGATAAGTTGCCTTCTTTTCAAGGAGACAATGTTATAAGCAAAGTTACATATATCGTGTCGACGAATATATCGCCGGGGGTCCGGAATGAAACTTATCGGCAGCAACGGCGAAAATATCGGAAAATATCGGCAAATGTCGTTTTGCATTAAAAAATACAAAAAGTAAACATTTTTTTTCAATTTTTTTGACATCTAAAGCAACAACAACATCAAATAAACACATTTCCACATAAATATTAAAATACAACTCATATATAAGATGCATAATATGTCAAATGGTGGATCATGATCAAATATCGAGTTCGACTGTAAAAGGATAGAAAATGAAAGTAAAGGAGAATGTCACTTTACTTTAAGAATTTAATATTACCATTTATTACTTTAAGAATTTAATATATTTAGTTTTAATAACACTGCCAAAAACTTAACCCACGATTTTTTTTTCAAATTTCTTGCAATTTTTTTTAGCAGGGCGATATTTTGCAAAATCTCCCGATATATTCCCTATATATCGCGACATATTGAATATATCGCGATATATTCAAAATATTTTTTTCAAATTTCTTGCAAATTTTTTTAGCAGGGCGATATTTTCCAAAATATCCCGATATATTCCCAATATATCGCGACATATTGAATATATCGCGATATATTCAAAATATCGCGATTTTTTAGTGGCGATATATCGCCAAGGGGAATGACTCGCGAGATATCGCGATATCGCCGATATATGTAACTATGGTTACAAGTGCTAAAGCCCACATCAGAAATTTCAATTTATGTATTGCAAGATGGTGTATGGCACACAACCATGAGGATGCGAAGATGAAACTCTTTGTTTTGTCCTTAGAGGAAGAAGCCATTGATTGGTTTATGGAACAGGATGATAACAAGTTTAAAGACCTTAAGGGAATCATTGAAGTTTTTAATGATAAATGGGGAGATAAAAGGGATCACCATTCCTTGTTAACTGCTTTGCACTCTAGCCATAAGGAAGATAATGAAACAGTGGAAGGATTTAACAGAAGATTTAATGAATTGGTTAAGAGTCTCCCTCAAGATATTAAGCCTCCTGAAAAGGCCATCTTAATTTTCTACGTTCAAGCTTTTGAAGGGGAAATGAGATACCAGCTAAGGGATAAAGAGCCTACAAATGTAAGGGAGGCACAAGACAAAGCTATTAAAATAGATAAGAATATGCAAGATTCGGGGAAATCAAATGTTCTTAGGTTTTCAAAGGAAGTTAAGAAAGTTCAAAACCAAGAACTCCAAGGTGACTCTATCAAAGAGCTCGCCCGATTGATTAAGCAAATGGAAGAAGTTTATATTAATCAATTATCATCTATGCATAATAAGATAGTTGCCATGGAAAAAGATAAAGGTAATAATCATAAGCCAAATGATAGATGGCAAAAGGGTCTCCTTAAAGGACCCCCTTATCAAGAACAAGAAAGACCTCCAGAGCCTATGGAAGCAAACAATTGGTTTGATGATCCAGTAATCCCTTATTGTAGGGATTGTGACGATTCACATGAGGAAGGGACTTGTCCCATTTTCTTTCAGATTATAAAGGAAAAGTTAGCAGCTAGAGAAAGAATGGAACAGGTCAATATGGTTGGTCATGAATGTGTGTTTGACAATAATGAGGATTTGTTGGAATCAGTAGAAGATAGAAAGGACATGGTTTGCATGACTAGAAATATGGACAAAGTAGAAGAAACATGTGACCATGAACTTACCCCTAAACAAAGTGTATTTTCAAGTAATAATTTGAGTATGGATTTAGGGGGTCGGATCAGTAATGTAAAGGTTCCAGCCCAAAAGGATAAGCCACCCAAGGCTTTAGTAAGTTCTCCTCAAGTCAGTAAAGTGTCAGATCATTTTCAAAATGTTTTAGAAGAAAAGACAGTCGAGGCATGCCAGAATGAATCAATGTTTTTTCAGAATGTGTACAGTGTACATAGTGTAAAGAATCATGTTATTTTTGTTAGCGTCCCAAAAAATATAAAGGATGGAATCAGGATTAAGGAAGTTAACAAAATATGGCATGAGCAGTTTTTTGATAGTGTGAACTTTTGGCAAATTTTCAAAGATGTGAGGCACTATCAAAGTCACAAGAAACAGGAAAGGGTCAAACGAGCCACAAATCAGGTTTTTCTTCAAAAAGATAAATACTTAGTGTCCTAAGGGACACTTTCTGTAATGTATATCTAACCCTTTTTCCTTGCATTCTTTTAACAGCTTTGTATTATTTCATTCTTTGAAATTATTTATGCATATATGTATGATCATTGTGTAGTCATTTCATTTATTCATTATTGATTATTTATTGGTTTCTACATGAGGACTTATGTTGGTTATTAGTGAGAATTTGTGGTTGCAGAGTCTGGAGTTCTCGTATGCTCTTCGATGATCGAACACACGTCCCCAAGTTGGAGCCAGATGTTGGCCACCTATTTCGACTAGGTGGCAACCTCATGTACATTAAAGATGTACATTATGTGCAGTTTGTACCATGGAAAAATTCTGGGGATTTTTCATTTAGCAGGGCAATTATGCCCCTTTTGTACACGAAATGTCCGCTCCCCTGCGTGGGACAATTAATGTAACTTTATATGTTAGCATGGGTCATTCCTCTAAGGATGTCACCATGGATTTTATTATCAGGGAAGTCCTCTTCATCGAGTGTTTTTTTCCCCTTCCAGTTAATTTTGTTAATTAACAATTTTAATTGGTTGGGTTTTTCACTCACAAATCCTCCAAAGTGGTGAATTGACGTTCTGATAATCAAGCCCATGAGGTGGCTAAGGTTTCAAGTTGTTGTCCATGACCATGCTAGCCATATCTTGTAGTCTTGTGGAATTTCGTTAGGATTATAATTTCTATTTTGATTTTTTCTTAATTAATTAACTTTACCATTTGGTGGTTAATTAATTAAGTTTCGATGTAATAATGTAATTTATTGAACCTTGGCATTTTGTAATAGGGGCTATGAATGCAAATGAAAATGCTATGACACCCCCTAAGCCATTGGTTCAAGTCTCATGTCATTCTGACAAGGTGTTAGGGAGTTAGAGCAATTTTAGTTAAGACAAGGTATTTTTTCCTAGGAAATTAATTTAATTTCCAAGGGTAAAAAATTAATTTATTTGATTTTGAAGGAAAAAATCAAATAAGGCCATGGTAATTATGATTGGGGGATGGCTAAGCATAGCCAAAATTTCATAAACCTCCCATGGTCAAAATAAATGTCTGAAGATCTCCTAAGTGGGGCGTCCCTCTTGTATTAATAAAAGATAAAATAAAAAAATTAAAGATCAAAAATTAAAAAATTAAAAATTAAATAAAATTAAAAAAATAAAATATATATATATAAATATATATATATATATATATATATATAAGATTAAAACTTGAATAGAAAATAAAAAAATAAAAAATAAAAAGATAAAAATAAAAAATATAAGATTAAAACTTAAAAATAAAATTAAAAGATTAAAAATTAAAAAGATAAAAATAAAAAATAAAAGATAAAAAAAGATTTAAAATAAATAAATAAAGGATAAAAGATAAAAAATAAAAGAATAAAAATATAAAATTAAAGATCAAAAAATTAAAAAATAAAATATTAAATAGAAAATAAAAAGATAAAAATATAAAATATAAAAAGTAAAAGATAAAAAATAAAAGAATAAAAAGATAGAAATTTTAAAAAATAAAAGATAAAAAAAAAAGATTAAATAAAATATAAAAGGTAAAAGATAAAAATAAAAACAATAAAAAATTAAAATAATAAAAATTATAATTTGAGTAAAAAAGGGGCCCCACTTGAGTCATGGAAACCCTAGATCTAAGAGTTAAGCTTTATTGTGACATGGATCTATCTTTTTGACCATTGATTTGAAAAGGCACCCTTGCTTATGATTGGTGGATGGCTTGCAAAGTCAACAAATCTAGATCTAGTGGTGGAGATCTAATGTAGATCTAGATCTAATCTTGGCCATTGATCTTCAAGGGGTTGGGGTTGCTCCTCAACTATATAATGAGGGTCTCACTCCCTCATTTAACAACTTCTCTTATGCTATTGTTATGCTGCTGAAATTCTTCCCTCTTCTCTTCTCATATTTTCTCAAGCATTTGGCCCAAGCCTCTTGCCATTGTTGTATTGAATCTTGCCTTAGTTGGGCTATAATAGAAGAAAGCTCTGGAGGGATATTGTGTCGTCATTCCACATTTCATGCATCTTTTGGTGAGGTAACTTGCATATGTACTTATTTGATTTGCATTTGTATTAGCTTAGATAGCTCTCCACAAAGTATTTTGTGGAGGGATTTGTAAGTAGAAGTATTTCTGTTTCTATTTGTGAGTTTTTAATAAGATTTATCAAAGTATTTTGGTAGATTTATTGGGTACTCACCTCTTTGCTTACATTTTGCAGCTCTCTCATAAGTTTGTTTACAGGTTTTCCAAGCCAAGGACATTTCTCCAAGGGTTTCTCTTTTCAAAATTTCATTTCGGTCATTTTTCTTTTTCCTTCCTAAAACTGGGTTTTATTCACTGTATAGTGAATATAACCCTTGTTTTAGGGCTTTCATCCGTTATATATTAGTATAAAGCTTTAAATCTGCTGTTTATAAGTCATTTTCAGCCCAAAAACGTTCATTTTTAACCACTAAAATTTCAGTTTTTTCCATTTTTTTAAGTTCAGTTTTTTTATAAAATTTCTGGGTTTTACAATAATCTGTGCTAACTTTCTGATTCAGTTTTCTGCAGTAATTTCCAGCAAGTAAAGTTGCTGGTTTTTTGCAGGTTTATGCACAGAAGAGGGGGTTATGCCGCCCGAAATTGCCTAGAAAAAACCCAGAAAAAGTTTTGGTCCAAAAGGGACAAAAAAAAAAAATTCTTCTCTTCTCTTCTACAGGATTGTAAACCCCAAAAGAGAAGTTCTCTTTGGGGTATTCTCTGCTGTAAATCTGTATATGAGTAGTGTAGAGATAGCTTAGAAACTAGTTGTTTAGATTTATGCAAGTTTATTTTCTGTTCACCCACCTTCCCTTAAGGGATTGAAGTGAGGTTAGGATAACTAGTTTTATTTTCTGTTGACCCACTATCTCTGTGACAGACCACCATCTCTGTCACAGAGATTGTTGTGTGGTTATGATACTGTTTTAGCTAGTTGTATTTTCCTTTCAAGTTTTATTTTCTGTTAAAGGGGTAATCGTACAACCCACCTATCCGGTGTATCCTCTATCCACTTGTCATCTCCCTTTAGGGACTTCAAGTTGGGTATGAAATGCAGAATAAGTGGGGGCTTAGCTTAATTAGAATAACATTTCTTTTGGCTGCTACAAACTCTCACACTTTATTTTTCAGTCCAAGATCAAGTACCAGCATCTCCCATAAGGGATACCGCTTGGTTGATCTTGTTGACAGTATAAATTTAACCTTGCATGCTAATCACCAAGATTAAAATTTACCCCTAAAATTTACCAACAACAACTTCACTAGCCCCTGTTCCTCTACTCGGTTATCACCCTTCGGGGTACTCGCGAGATACGACAGGGGATAGAGGAGTTTTAGTTTAATAGGCATCCATCTGGCTGTTTGTCTGGTTAATTAAAAACAGTGACTCGGAAGCGACTTGGGGTAGAAGACCGTGGGGGGTCTCTAGGCGTTCTACGTCCCCCTTGTTGAGCACCGGGGCATTGGGGTTTGACCTGGGAGCTACGGGTGGGCTTTGCTCCCACTTTGTTGAGCGCACCAACATTCCTTCTTTGACTTGAGAAATACTAGATTGGGGTAGTCGCACCACCGGATCTAAAACTTAATCAAAGATTTCAACTCTAATAAAATTTATTAAAATTTACAAGAGACATTGCAAAACGTCCTACAAACACAGGTCACTGCTATTTATCTTTGCCTTGCTGTTCAAGGTTCTTCCTGCAAGCACTTTCACATTTTATTTCACTGCAAGCTTTTCACTTTTCAGTTACAAGTATTTCCTTTCAGTTTCGTAAACTCTTGTGGTGGCATCTTTAATTCATTCGATTAAGTAATCACATTGTTTAGTAATCTGTAGATCTTGTGTAATAGCTTAATAACTGTTCCATTTATTCAATCTGTTCATAACATCTGATACAACTGTGGATA
>LPNX010418695.1:0-13884 GCA_001517045.1 Pseudotsuga menziesii
ATGCAAAAAAAATTACATCTCTAGCAACTGCAAATCAATGACAATATTTCTTGATCAGGTAAGTGAACTAGTATTGTCCAGTAATAACAAAGTTTGAAATTTTAAAATACGACTCAGTTGTACATAAAACAAACACTCATTGCATCCATTTGGGGTATAGATGACTCTGGTGTCCTCCTCCTTGCAAAGAGTCTCCCTGCAATTCTTTGTTGCAAATAAAAAAAATATGTCAATTATCTCAACAATTATCAACATGTACATGAATGAGAAAGTACAAATCAATTATGTAAAAACTGAACATCTCACCAAAAAAATTTGTTCCTCGGAATGAGAATGGATTTCTTCAATAGCAAGAGGAGCCATAGGCTGAACATCAACCTCGATTGCATGCACTAATGGACTAGGTTGTAGCTACATTCAACAAATGATAAAATAGTTAGACATCGTGCATGTCCATAGGCAATACAAATGAACTATACAATTACAAATATTCAAGTAGATGTACCTCTGTGTGACTTATCCCTATTTCATATGCAGCATCAACAACCCCACTAAGGTCTAGAACGAATGACTCTACATCATGATCTTGTAAACATGTGAAAATAACATTAAGAAAAACTAGCTGTGAAGTGAATTCAAAGCTAACCAGCAACTTCCATTGGAAGTGTGTACATTATCGTGCGATGAGTAGGTTGATCATCATGGACACCCTCTCTTTTCAAGGAAGAGGTTCTTCTGGTGTAAACAACCCGCTTATCTACATTTGTTCTATGGGGAGATCCAAACCAAAGAGGCAGTGCAGGGATTTGCGATGATGTCTATGGTTATAATGTGTTACCATAGTTAGACATGGACTTGAATGGATGGAATAATATCTACTAAAAAACTAACATGTTGTAATATACTTACCCCTTTGTGCGACATATCTCCCCTATGGGAGGGACCGATTCCAGCAATTTCTTGCCCCTCTTCAGATCCAGATAACATCTGCAAGTTTAAAAATTATAAATATTGGCAATCTATAAAGGAGTGTACAGTAAGAAATTTAAATAATTCGAACAAGATTCAGTCATTAACCATGTACTTACATTCTTCAGCTAATCATAAATTCCACCTAAGAGTATTTTACTGAGATCAGGGTCTCCAACATCTAGTTCTAAATGGGGTTCCTACAACTTCAAAAATTGTAAATATTAGACAATTTAACAAATTAATCAATACTAACACATGCATTAAAAAAATGATATGTATTAACAAAATGACACATGTTTAAATATTACCTCGGTGTTGGTTGTTTGGGCCTCGAATACAACCACACCAGGTGCACTACCACCCCCATGAGAGGCATAAATCTCATTCAAGAGTAAACATTGCATATATTACGAATCTTTTAATTTGTGTACAATATGGAAAAATTGAAAATTGAAGAACAATAGAGTTTTAACAGTGTCCTTACCTAACCACCAGTCATTGTAGAGGTACCATGTCTTGGTCAAGGACCATAATAGGATTGACCACACATTGTGCACATGTGTGGTTCACTCTAAGGCATATGAGATTCTAGTCTATCCCTGCCAATATATGGTCCTCTACCACCAGAAGCCAGTGATTGTACCCCAACAAAGGAATAGGACCCTTCTTGGTCAATAGTTGTCGTGTGCCACGAATCTATATCAGCTAGAGTCATAAATGCTTCTTGTGTCTGGGAAACCATATCATGTGGAGGAGGGATGTCTTCCCTCGGTAGCTGGGCACGGGGTGCAGGTATCTATCGATTGGCATCGCTATCCCTAGCATTGGGTCAGTTTTGAGGCATCCCTCTACCAACGCCCTGGAATCCCAACATGTCAAAATAGTTGACATGTTTCCCCATCACAAACTCTACATACAACTTTTGGACTAAGTACAACGGTACATCCCTATTGTTGTGCGGGGGAATGTCAAAAACCATGTACCATCTATCCATCCAATTGTATATAATGGGTGGAAAGGTGCACCACTCAATTGAAATATGTGTCCCAGTTCTCTCCGAAATGAAATCCATCCTAGGCACTCTAAACAATTTATAAATGTGCTCTTTGGTTATTTTTATCTTCTTTATCTCATTGTAGCTCAAACAATTAGCATATTCTTGTATTTTTATTTCCATGTAGTATGCGATGATATACAAAGCATCGTTCGATCTGGATATTGTATCAGCTATTGTTATCAATGAGTCTGACAAGTGTGGAAATTGAACCCAGGTGTTAGAACAATTACACTCACAAAAATTGCCAATTACACATGAAAATTACACATAAAGGAGACTGAATATGGAGAAGAACACTAATATGTATTGAATAAGTGTACAATAGACAACCCTGTGAAGTCATAGGCTGCCATTTGGTTCTGACTTGCATCGAACCAAATTCAGTGATAGCAAAAAGCTATCAATCTTGGCATACCAAGCCCTGGGGGCTTGCTTAAGCCCATACAATGATTTATTTAGCCTGCACACAAGAGATGGATTAGTAGAAAATACTTGAGGCTGCTTCATGTAAATCTCTTCAGTAAGATCTCCATTCAAGGAAGCACACTTCACATCCATGTGATGTACCTCCCACTGCTTCGAAGCTGCAATGGCTAAAGCTAGCCTGATGGAGTCCATCTTTGCCACTGGTGCAAAGGTCTCATTGTAGTCTATGCCATGTACCTATGATTATCCATTGGATACCAATATTTCCCTATATTTCAAAGGTGAATCATCAGCAGAAAATTTGGTTTTGTAAACCCACTTACACTGAAATAGCTTCCTCCTTGGGGGAAGATCAACCAGCTCCCAAGTGTTTTTCTTCTGGAGTGAGCTTGTAGAAGGAGCAAGTCGATAAGTTGACTTGAAGGAGGACCGATTTAGTCAATCAGCTGACTAAGTCGATGATCCAACTTAGTCAATCAGCCAACTAAGTCGATGGGTCAACTTAGTCGATCAGCCGACTAAATCGGTCGGCCGACTAAAATAAGAGATTAGGTCGGCCATCCAAGGTCGCGTCAGTTCACCAAACTGACAGGTAGTTATTTTGTAACCATTCTGTAAATCATATATATTAGGCTGTTGAGATAGATGAGAACTCAGTTCAGTTCTTGGCATTGTATGGACTCATTGTAATAATATAATCTATTTTAATTCTATCTGTTCTTGTCTCTTGTCTCTGTTCGATATTTATGTATGTTTTAGTGTGTATTATTGGTTACCTTATGTGATCTACGAGATTACAACATTGGTTCTGTTGCCGGTAGTACACGAATGGAATGTATTCCAACAAATGATACTAGAGCAAGAGATTAAGGACTGGTGGAATCGTAAAGTTGCAAACTACTTGCATAATTACGCGCGAAGGAACAAATTAAAAGTCACACAATAAAAAGAAATTTTTTTCACAGAAACGCATGAAAATTTTGTCGAATCAGTGCCCCAACTTTTGAAGAAATTCCTGGATGAAAAAACCAGACGGGATTAAAGAACAACAGTTGCTGGAAAAACTGATCTGCGGAGGTCAAACAAACTTATCAGAGTGGTTTGAGAAAATCATCGACGACTTATGTGAGGAACAAGCAGTCGAAGACAGAACTTCGGTAGAAACAGTGAAGGAGAAATTTTACACAGATCTCGCTGAACAATTTCTGTGTTCCCTACCGACCTTGCTATTCAAATTTTTGATCAAGAAAGGAGTAGCACATATCGTCGAACCTCGTCCATCACTTCACAAACTACCAACAAACTCTAACTGGGCTGAGAAGCAGAGGAAGTGGGAAAAATTCATTGCAGAAAGGGAGTGGGAATACTTCCTAATAAAATAGACCGAACTATCCGGGCTTTCTAAAAAGCGTCGGGTAGGCTATGGGGGGTAGCTGGTCATATGTCGAAAATAGAGTATAGTGGATCCTAGTTGACTAGAACCCGATATCAGTCACCAGTAATGAGAAGTCGACTAAAAAGGATCTCAAGAGAATAGTATCCTACTAAATTATGTTCGACATTCAAAAAATAGAAAGGGATGAGAGACACCAGAGAAGGGAAGCAAGACGAGAAAGGCCCTTAGAGATGCACATAGGACAAAACCCTAGGGAGAACGACCAGGAAGAGAATCCACCAGAGTTGGGTCATGACCGACATGAAGAGGGCATGGAACAAGAAGTGTCCCCTAAGGAGGAAGAATTGTGGATAGAGCAGCCAGAAGCCCTCCAATTAAGAGCTCCCAATGAAGGAACAACACTTTCCCCATTGAATCTGCATACTCAAATATAGACTATTGTCGAAGAAGACCTTTGACTATGAGCTATTGACTTCAGTATATGGAGCCAAATAGGTGATGAAACGTACCCTGGACGACACCTTATTATACGTCAACTAGTGGAAGGGAACCGGGTGACGTTTCAAGTGGTAACCTCCCTTCGAAGTATCCACTTGCTCTTACCGACACATGAAGGAGCACCCCCCCCCACCACATACAGATTTAGAAGAAATAAAACAATTAGAACTGTGAACAAATAGTTGCAGTGGACCATCGACATCAAAAGTCAACATCAAACAATTGCACATCGACGAGAATCGACAACCGACGAGAACGCAAGTTCCGTCGACCAGAATTCTGTAGGCACCAATACATCAATAACCCCACCACCCTCATCACCACCCCCACCTCCACCACCACCACCTCCTAAGAGCAGTGACAATGATTCAGACATGGGTCACGAATCGGCTCATATCCCCCTATATGAAGGAGATGAAGACCCCAGACAACATTGGTTCATCTGTGAGTCGACCTGGGAAGCCAACCAGGTTACAGATGAAGATAGAAAAATGGCACAATTCGCAGGAGCCTTAAGGAAAAGGGCATTGACGTGGTACATGACCTTTTTAGAAAGACAACCCAGAGCGACAAAAGCCAAGATTAAGGCGCAATTTTTGTCATTTTTTAAAACTCTAGATGCTAAGCACCTGGCCACGAAGAAGCTTAAAACCACATCACAAAATCCAGGAGAATCCGTCTGTGACTATGATAAGAATTGGAAAGACTTACTGAGCCAATTGGATTATGTTAGAGATGAATATTTACTAATCCAGTGGTTTCTTGTAGGACTATCACAAAAAGTACGCAAACACATCAGTCTGGAGACGTTCAAAACGTACGAGGATGTGCTCACAAAAGCTCTTCAGGTAGAGATGGACGAGGATATACCCACTTACCCCATGGACCATAGATTGGAACAATAGCTCGAGAACGTACATAAGTCTCTAAAGGGGCTAAGCCTCAAGAATCAGGAGATCTGGTGCACCAAATGCTCAACAAACAGCCACTCAAAAGATAACTGTCGACAAGAATATAGCCAACAAGACATTCGATTTGTAAAAACCAAATACTTTTGTGACATTTGCCAGGAACACATAGATCACTCTACAATAGACTTCCCATTTAACATGAATAATGGCAAGGCTTCCTGGTGCGCCATCTACGAAACCAAAATTCATAACATCGCTGACTATTAGTTAAACCTAAAGAACCAACATAACTATTAGGAGGTCTACCAAACAAATGCAGTGGCACAACATAACGAGCAAAACAATCCACCAAATGATCAGAATGGACAAAGATACAACGGTCGACGATATGAGCGTCAATATGATAATCAACGCCAAGGCTACGGAGGAAGAGGTCGATTCCTTGGGAATCACGACATATGCCCGCATTGACCCATATAGTGCTTCATATGTTACATAGAAGGTCACTGGTATGTAGACTATCCATACAAGGATAGGAATGATCTCAAATTCTGTACCCACTGCGGGGTAGGGTATCACTCGCTCGAGGATTGCCCTACTATGTTAGAAAAAATTAATACCAAGAAAAATGTTAATGTCTTGTCTTGTGTGCAAAAAAATGATGTAATAACCACTAAAAATTTACATATTGTAACTCGAAAAGGAACAAAAATAGGAACTGATAACCCCATAATTAGTAAGATTAAAGAAACAAATGTCTATCCTGACCCACTGAAGGAAAAACAAACATATAAAGAAGCAACCCAGGTATTTCAAGACATTGCATGAAAAGAAGACAAACATAACAGTCGACCCAACACAATAAATCAATTAATCCAACTCATTCAAACAGATAAATCAGTATCTCAGTTCATTGACTTATTGCATGAAATACAAGGTACCAACCCTGAAAAACAAACACAAAACATCTGCAGCTTGAATCAAAAAGACAAGAGTGATGCCGACCCACTTGTTGACCTGGAAATCGAAGGTTACCACGTCCGACAAGTAGTGCTCAACTTCGGGTCACAAGTAAATATCATGACTCGTGACACTTGGGAACAGATGGGCCGACCTCGACTCTATGAGTCATGCATATACCTGAAACTAATATACCAAGGCCTAATTGAACCCATTGGAGTCTGCAAAAATGTTGATACGACTATCAAAGGAATCTCGACCAAGGTTGATTTTGAAATCATTGATCCAAAATAAGGAGCCAGCTCCTTCCCAGCACTAGTCGGTCGACCTTGGGGTAGAAATATGAAATAATCCATATCTTTAGACAAGGAACGAATCAAATTAAAAGGAAATGGTCAAAAGGTCATTGTACCCATTCATCCATCCCAAGGGGAACCTTGGATTGAACCTATTGATGAAGAAGTCGATGTCAGACAACTTTACCAAATCCACAACGATGCATCAGACTACACAGAACCAAACATCCATGGAGAACTGAACTTAGGTAACCAAGACTCAGTTGGTTATAACTCAGATGCTGAATTTTATGACTAGGAGATTGAGAATTATGAAACATAAGAAAGAGGGTGTTGGACTATACAAAAAGTGCAGAAAAATCCAACCCAACAGTGTTTCCTAGTATCCATCATCCCAAAAATATTTGAAAAGAAAATAAGGGAACGCCCTACCTTACAACCAACCAACTTAAATACTACACAACTACCAAGGTATAAGGAGAGGGAATCACCAATCATGCATATCGAGCAAGTATCTAAAAATATTGGTGAACATGGACGACTTCAAAGCCTAGTTGAAACTTTTACAGGTCAAGCAGCTAGATGGTGGGATACCCATCAGACAAAACTACAGGCCTGGACAACTGCTTCGACTTACTTTGTCGAAAGATTTGGAGGAACGAAGTTAACCCAGAGAGTTCAGATACCTATATTTACTCAAGGACAAAACCCAAAAGAACATATCAAAACCTGTGAAAAGGAGTGGAGAATACTTGGATACAAGGATGAGCGAGCCTGGACACATTTGTTCCCCTCAACCCTGGCTGACTTACCAAACAAATGGTATAAGATGGAAGAAGCTAGAGGTGAAACCTTCTTATGGTACGAACTCAGAGAAAATTTTATTAAAGACTTCAACTTCATACCTCAAAATGAAAATCTGGTTGAGACAGCAAAGCAAATTAAACAATTTATCCAACCAACCGAAAACCAAACCTTACGAGACCATCAATAGTTAAAGGACTGTAACAATCTACAAACATGGTCACGACCATAGTCGACTTGTTTACAATTAGAAAATGAAAACACAGAAGGCAAGAGCTTTAGATGGAAATCCAACCACGTCGAAACAACAAAACCTATCCGCTCGATCCTGAAAATCGCAACAACTGACAAACAAGATACTGATAGAATGATTGCAGCCGAATTCCCTACCACATTCTCATATTTCAAGGAAGGAAGTGAACCGATCAATGAAGCCAAAGCACCAGAGTGGCTGGACGCCAAAGTAAAAAATAAAGAAGTCGACATCTCCAACGATGACCGACCAAAACTAGCAAAAATTGGTCACTACTGGAATGAACAACAGACCATAGAGAAAATGAACTTACTAAGAGAGTTCCAAGATATATTTGCTAGGGATTATAAAGACCTAAAAGGCTTAGTCCACGAAATGGGCGAAATGAAAATTGATACTAAACCTAATGTTCAACCTGTCAAGAAAAGACCTTATAAACTAGCTCACGAATACAAGGAAATAGTCAAAAAGGAAATTGATAACATGTTAGCAGTAGGAATCATCTACCCTATCGACCAATCAGAATGGGAAAGTCCAATGGTCATACAACACAAGAAACATGACCCGACCAGTCTAAGAATTTGTGTTGACTTTAGGGAAATCAACAAAGTAACACTGACAGACCCATTCCCAACCCCTTATGCCGATGAAATCCTGAATGAAGTTGCAGGACATAAAAGCTACTCATTTACAGATGGATTCTCAGGCTATAACCAAGTACCAATAGCTAAAGAAGATCAAAAGAAGACAACATTTGTGTGTGAATTTGGTTCCTTTGCTTACAAAGTTATGCCTTTTGGATTAAAGAATGCACCTACAGTGTTTTCTCGAATTGTTGTCAAAACATTTCAAGAATACATATATAAGACCATGGCAGTATACTTCAATGACTGGACAATATAATCCACATTAAAATATCATTGCACATGGCTTTGACTTATGCTAGAGAGATGCAAACAGATTCAAATCTCCCTAAACATCAAGAAATGTATATTTATGACCCCCATAGGGATGTTATTAGGGCATATTGTCTGTAAGGAAGGTATCAAGGTCGACATTGCAAAGATTAAAATTATCCTTGATCTGAAACCACCAGTAAACCCCAAACAAGTCAGGGTGTTACTTGGCCATAGAGGCTACTACAAAAAATTTATAAGATACTATTCAGATATTACCTACCCTCTCGAAGAAATATTAAAGGAAGATCAAGAGTTTAGATGGACAGAGGAATGTCACATATCATTCAAAAAATTAAAAAGAAAACTAGTCGAATCCCCCATCCTAAAGTTTCCAAACTGGTCGATCAAATTCCATGTGCATATTGATGTATCAGGAATAGCAATAGGAGCAATCCTAACTCAACCAGGAGATGATGGAATGGACTATCCCATAGTTTACAGCAGTCAGAAATTAAATAATGTTGAAAGAAACTATTCGACTACAGAAAGACAAGCCCTAGGTATGGTCTTTTCCCTCCAAAAGTATCGACATTACCTTTTAGCCAACCCCTTCACATTCTATACCGACCATAAATCCCTGAAGTACCTTGTCAATAAACCACTCCATCATGGAAGGATTTGTCGTTGGATACTTCTCTTCCAAGAATTTGAGTTCGAAGTTGTTCGACCAGGCAAGTTAAATGTCGGGCCCGACCATCTATCCTGAATAGACACAGGAGAGGAATTGACCGGAGTCGACGATGACTTACCTGATGCACATTTATTTTGCATAGAAGAAGTGCCACCAGAACTAGAAGAAATAGCTCAGTTCTTAGAAAACGGACAAGCACCAGAAGGTATGAATACCAAAAAAAAACAAATCTTAGCTATGAAGGTTGCACCATACAGTCTCATTAACGGATTTTTATACAAAATGGGATTAGACGACATCCTCAGAAGGTGTGTACTCGAACATGAATGAGACCAAATCATGCATGAAGCACACTATGGACCTATAGGAGGCCATTTCTAAGCAGACACAACTGCAAAGAAAATCCAACAGTTAGGATTATGGTGGCCGACGCTCCACAAAGATTGCAAAAGTTTTGTTAGTCGATGTGATAGATGTCAACGACTTGGTTGACCCCTTCCTAGTTCAAAAATGCCCTTGATATCAGTAAACCCCAGTCTCACATTCGAAATCTGGGTCGTAGACTTTATAGGACCATTTCCTATCCCAACAAAAAGATAAGGTGCAAGGTATATTTTTACTGTAGTAGAATACGTCACTAAGTGGGTAGAAGCTTTGCAAAAGGAAGGCCATCGATATCCAGAAAGCTTTACAGAGTTGGACAGATTTACAACATCACCTCGCCATCACAGCCCCAACCATTGTTGAATTCTGTGTACAGAAAAGACCAACCATCCAACTTCACATCCCACCATAGTAAATTTTTGAAAGACCAACAAAGAGTTTTGTATACCTCCCTATTTCTTTGGGACGAAGAAACGTTTTGTTTGTGGGGGAGATGTAGAAGGAGCAAGTCAATAAGTCGTCTTGAACGAGCACCGAATTAGTTGATCAGCCGACTTAGTCAATCAGCTGACTAAGTCGATGGGACAACTTAGTCGATCAGCTGACTAAGTCGGTCAGCCGACTAAAATAAGAGATTAGGTTGGGCATCTAAGGTCGCGTCGGTTCACCGAACTGACAGGTAGTTATTTTGTAACCGTTCTGTAAATCATATATATTAGGCTATTGAGCTAGATGAGAATTCAGTTTATTTCTCGGCATTGTATGGACTCATTGTAATAATATAATCTGTTTTAATTCTATCTGTTCTTGTCTCTTGTCTTTGTTAGATATTTATGTATGTTTTAGTGTGTATTATTGGAAACCTTATGTGATCTGTGAGATTACAACAGAGTTGAACTCTTCTTTCATGGTTGTTTTCCATCTTGGATCATGTGTTGCATCTTCATATGTATGTGGGTCTGATTCCACCATCAGATATCATTTTTCTGCAAACAAAGGGCCTTTCACACATAGAGCACTCTCAAACTGAGATCTAGTCCTCCTAGGATCATTAGGATTTCCAGCTAGTTCTCCAGCTGCATGAATGGTCTTTGCTGCCCATTTTGGTATTGTAGGACTGTTAGGATATGCAATTAAATCATCATTATTAGACATATCAGAATCAGTAACTTCAACTATCTCTTCACTTACATTCAATGGTTCTGGTGGTGAAGAGGATTCTCCAACTTCCACTGCTACTAAAGGCTCTTCTTGGAACTGAACACACCTTTCAATGAAGGATTTGTTTGTGCTCAAATTGATCATTTTGTACCCTTTTGAATCTTCATAGTACCCAACAAATATACACTCTTGGCTTTGGGGCTGCAAATCCTTCCTCTTTTCTGTTGGAATTCGAGCCCGAGCCCTTGAGCCAAAAATCCTTAAATGGGTCACATCTGGCTTGTGCCCACTCCATGCTTCGAAAGGAGTCATACCATCAAGCTGTTTATAAGGCACCCTATTCTGGATATAGGCTACATAGTTTATAGCTTCGGCCCAAAACTTTGGTGGAAATTTCTTAGACTCCATCATGCAGGCTGCCATCTCTTTCAGTGATCTGTTCTTCCTCTCAACAACACCATTTTGCTGTGGTGTGTAAGGGATAGAATGTTGCATCTGAATACCTGCATCTGCACAATATTGAATGAACTCAAAATTGACATACTCATTGCCATTGTCAGATCTGAGGACCTTTAGTTTCCTCCCAGACTGGTTTTCAACCAAAGCCTTAAAGACATTGAAGAGGCCAAAAACTTCAGACTTGTGTTTCAGGAATTAAACCCAGCAATACCTGGAAAATTCATCTATGAATGTAAATGCATATTTGGCCTGACTCATTGACATATGAGGAAATCGGCCAGCAAAATTACTATGGATCAACTCAAGAGGTGCAGAGGTTCTCTCATGACTAGCTTTCTCAAATTTATGCTCTGGGTGTTTTCCTAAGATGCAACCTTGACAGACTCCTTTGGAAAACTTAATCTTTGGTAACCCTATGACCATTTCTTTTTCACTAAGATCAGAAAGATACTTGTAATTGAGGTGGCCAAATATTTCATGCCAAATCTTGCTTGCCTCATTAGCATGAATCAGAAGAGCAAAGGGGTTTGAGTAGGGTAGGAAGTGTGAGAACATGTATACCTTCGAAGTGTGATTTGCAACTCCTTTTGCAATGACTTTACCACTTGAGATTTGTGTGATCTCAACTTCATTAGGGGAGAATATGACCTTCTTTGGAGACCCTGTGTGGGTCATCTGATACACTGATAAGAGTTTAGAGGCAAGACCTGGAACATACAATACATTGCTGAAATTACCATGGTCAATATCAATCCTTCCTTTTCCCAAACTTTCAGTGAGAGAGTCATCTCCCAGTACAATTGGTGGACCTTTCGACATGTCAAGTGAGGTGAATGCCTCCTTGGTCGAAACCATATGTCTTGAAGCTCCAAAATCAATGATGAAACTAGGTGAGCTTGATGTGCCATCAACCAATGCATGAACTCTCTCTCTGTCTTCTGAATTTGATCCTCCTTCCCTCTTCTTTGAGCTATCAGCAAGGGAGATGCTATTCTTCTCCAGGAGTTTGGTCAACATGTCAATTTGCTTCTTCATGCAGGACCTTTCAGGATGATTTGCCTTACTGCAGTATGCACACTTGCTCATCTCTCCTTTGTTCTTATTCTTCTAGGGCATTCTTCTTGGAGCTTTGAGGCTCCTCTGTAGACTTGTTCTTGTCTCTCTTTTTCTCAGGTGGCTTCTTATATTTCTTCTTGCCTTTTGAATCCACCCTCAAATCTCTAGCAACTAGAGCTTGGTCTTTGGAACGTTTGATGGTGCCCATCATCACCAATTTATCTTGTTCTTGTGTGAGAGATTCCATGAAATCTGCAAGGCTAGGCATTTTCAAGGCTCGAGCTGTCAACTTTGTGGCATGGAAGGTCGAGAAAAACACTGAATAGTCAGGGAAAAGCTTCAAGAGTATGGCCAAAACTAGTTGCTCCTCCTTCTTTTCAATCCCACATTGTTTTAGCTGCAAAACAAGGGCTTTGAACTTGGAAAAATAGAGTTGTAGGGATTCAAAGCTATTGGGACTCAGGGAGATCAATTCATTTTCAATTTGATGTCCCCTCATCTCATCTGTCTTACCAAAAAACTTAACAAGCTTCTCCCATACTTCATTTGGTGATGTCAATCCATCAAGATGGAAAAGGAGGTCTCTGGATATGCTCAAACACAGGAGACCATAGGCCTCATCCCTCTTGTTGTGCCATTTAATTTTCTTTACAACTGCATTGGGCTCTGCTTATTTTTCCATAGTCACTCTATAGAGGCATTTCAATCTCAACATTATCTCCATTAATTCTTTCCATTCAAAGAATTTAAATGGAGTCAAGATGATCTTCTGAGATTGATCCATAGCTTAGAAATTGTCCCTTCAGTCAGCAGAATGCTCCCAGTCAATGATGTCAAACCTGTAATAACAAATTGGAAGGATATAAATAGATTTACAAAGGATCTGATACCATGTGGAAATTTAACCCAGGTGTTAGAACAATTACACTCACAAAAAATGCCAATTACACATGCAAATTACACACAAAGGAGACTGAATATGGAGCAAAACACTAATCTGTATTGAATAAGTGTACAATAGCCAACCTTGTGAAGTCATATACTAGCATAATAAATAATTACATGAGATATTTGAATGCATAAGGATGCCATTTGAATTTGGTCAAAAGCAGGCTTACTAAATCTAAGCAAATCCCCCATAGGTGCATACAGCAGTTTCCAAAACTGTCTAGGAGCTCACGAATTGGAAAAATCAATTAGGCAAGATAATAGGTAATGGAAGGACAACTCATACATTCTTTTCTTAGGATAAAAGAGTGGATGCTGATGAGGACAAAAAACAAGTTAACTTCACCTAGTCAAACTTTCCCAATTGCCTTAAAACTCAGAAAAAGCATGCAATAAAGCAGAAAAAGCAGACATGCGCTAAGAAGGCCAGGAATAAAGCAGATTTGATTCCAAGTGGTTTCCCAAGTTCTCCATGACTCAATTTTAGCAGGTTTGACCACTTTGGATGTGTGGAGGACAACTTGCATAAGGTGGAATATGAAAACTAGGAAAATAAGACAAAAATTGGATTAATTAATGTCTAAGGTAGCTAACTATGGGTTGATTATTCTAAAAACAAGGAGCGGTCGAGCTCATCTGCACCCCTCCAAGAAAAACCAATCTCTCTAATATGCCCAATAACCCTCAATATCTCGGCATTGTGGTCCATAGTA
>LPNX010418695.1:16336-135045 GCA_001517045.1 Pseudotsuga menziesii
TGGAGAGTTTGAATCTAATGGATATTATCCCCCTATATATGTGTAAACATAAGATTAAAAAAAATAGTCTGATACACCAAAAGAGAAAAAATAATTCTTCAATGTTAGTAAACATACATAAACAAATTTTTCAATTCAAGTTTAGGTTCATGGACACCCATACCCTACGCACGTAGATGACAACATTCCATTTCACCATTTTTAATAGTTTGTCTTTCTTGGTGGAAGTGTTTGGTTTGTGTGTCACCATGAAAGACCGTTAATGCTCATGCCTTGACAATTTTTGGAGGCTGTCAAATTGAGTACATTTTTCAGCTAACTTGACACAAAATACGTGAACTTGTGAAACTTTAACTGATTGCTGAGAGGGTCAAATGACAATGGTTTTGTTAAAAAAAAATGAACACAACTAGTACGACAAGATGAACACAATGACACCAAATTCAATACATGACGATGACCAAAGGGAAATACGACAAATATTCAATACTCAATCCAATTGTCGACAGAATATGATGACACACATGCTATAATTAATTGGTTTATTTGTCGAAGGGACAATACAAAAACATAAATGGTGAAATAATAAATGGACATGATAAACACATTCTCATGATCAATTTCTATAAGACTACATACAAGGACATTAACGTAATCGGTCAAAATGATCTGTTTCATGTCCATAATTATAATGGTGCTGGTCATTGACATATCATCATGAATAATTTAATGTCTTGTTAGGATGTCATTATGATTGTGTCTCACTAGGACGTCATCATGATTAGACATAACACTAATATTTTGGTGTCAATTAAATTTCTAAACTGACACATGACGAGGTCTACAATTTATTAAATTTTAACACTACAGATGGATTCAAAGACCCTCTATCTCTAAATACATATCCAGAGTTAAAATTTAGTAAATTGTACAAATTCATCGTTAAAATTGTAATTAATTTCCATTGTCAAAGTGACACAACTAAAAATGACTAAATAAGAGATCAATTGCTATCTGGTCATTTTTTGTTTAGTTCTTATCTTGTGACCAAATTGGTCATTTTTAGTTTAGTTATTATCCCATGACCATATTGGTCATTTACCTTGGGTATTTTTAGTTAGTTGACTTTAAATTTATCAATTTTTGTCATTTATCCATTGAAAAAGCTATGATGACCATTTTTTTGGGTCAATTGGTCACTTATCTCTCATTTTGTACTAGTACAAATACTCTCAGAACAACTTCCACTCTCAACTTAGACGCATCTGTAGTGCAACAAGATAGGATTCAACATAAACACACTAGATAAATATAGACAACAAGCTCGTTCTCCTACTTAAATAGTGCAACAATAAAGGAATCAATGGCATGTCAAACATATCAAGACTAAGAAGTTTAAAGAAGGATATTGGAAATCATTAAATTACTTAAGGTTCAAGAAGTTCAAAATAAAGTTGATAACCAAATTTTTAGGCACATACCAAATTGACACATGTTATTACAATGGATCGATAAAATAAGGACCATTGATGAATATGAGACTCCATTGTTGGTTAATTTCCACTAACTAAAATTGTACAAGGAACCACTCTCCAAATACCAATTCACAAAAAATCACTATAAGAAGCAACTGATGTTGGTGAAGGACACCGATTTAATCATGACCAATTGAAGTAGTGAAAAAAAAGAAAACAAAGTAAAGAAAACAAAGAAAAAATAAATTATGTAACTAAAAACTTATTCTGAAGCACTTACAAGATAGACTACTGGTGAAAACTAGTCATGGAACCTATAGTCTAAATAAAAGAAAATTCATTGTTGTATATATGATAAATGTTACTTTTTTAGGACATCAATAATAAGATAACTCTACATCAATTTCTACTAATGCGCCTGGATTTCCAACTACAACATATTCACCTAGTAATAAAGAATTAAATCTATTCCAATCATTGCAAATGAGCCTAACCACTAACAATAGAAAATTGGAATCTATACACCTACTGCAAACGAGACTAACAAATACCGATAGAAAATCAAAATCTAGTCACTTGCAACAAGCGAATTGGATAACTATTGATGAAAAAACCCAATCCACACAACTACATCAAGAAAGCATAAATCTACTGACGGAGAATATACATGTAGATTTCCCAACATTCAATTCCACATATAAACAAATGGTGAATCGATAGGATGAGGTACACACTTTATATCTTATCAATTTTTATTTGTTAATTATGTAAGAAACCTACAACTTAAAGAAATAAAGATAATCATTATGTTGAGGCTAGTAGACTACAATTCAATGGGGGTTTGTTTCATCAATAAGAATGACAGGATAGTAATAAAATAATTCCACAGGGTTGTGGTGTCTATGAGTAATATGAATTACATCATTTCTTTCCCATCATAAATCATTAAAAATAATCTATGGAAAATCCATTTTCGTCAGCTGAAAATACTAGTTATGGTTATATCAAGGCCAATTCCCTCCAAAACTAACCATAAACAAAGTTAGTATTTTAACGAAAAACATTAAATAATAATTAGAAAGAATAAAACAAAATCACAAGAAACCACATAGACACAAGCATTTACCCTAGAAAATCCCATGTGTGAAAAAACCAACACCAATGAAGATCTCCATTAACCTGTAAAAAGCCAGCCAATCGGGCCAAGCAAGCTAGCCACTTCTCACGTCCAGGTCACTTTACAATGAAGCCTAGTTAATCCTTATAAAATATTCATCACATGTAATACCATGGGACAATACAATGGGATACAAAAAATCATGTTCCCAAAACATGTGCCATACCTTAACAACCTTTGACTGAATCCCGAGTCAAGGTTAATGCTATCAATCCCCCCTTTAAACTTGAATTGGATTAATCACAAAATCCCCTCAAATTTTTACCGAGGAATCTCACATACACCCCCTATCACCTAGTTATATATCCTAAGTATACCAGTGAGTTATCACGGGTATGCATGCCTTACCAGGTATTACAACCATATTCCCATTTACATGTAAAATGCTCCATTATTTGTTTTTCCTTTCATGTGTCTTCATGGTGACTACACCATCACCATCTATTGCTTCATCCTCTCTATTTTACATTCTCTCTTTCTTGTTGGTTATTCCATGCCTTTATTTCCTGCATATTCATCACTTTCTCCAATGTTGTAAGTGACTCATCAATGGGTAATCCTTCTCTAGCATATCACTGCCATTATCTCCTATGGACATGTTGTTTCTAAATTCCCCACACAGAATGATGTGAGAATCACTTTTCAATGATGGATTCTCTAATATATTAGTGGCTTCCACTTACCATGATACATTGGCATATTCCACATGAAACACTTTACTCGCTCTTTGTGGATCGACTCTCCTTGTCACCATTTTTCCTTGTGAGTTCTTACTTTCATAGCTTCCATTTACCATGGCTTCACATGCACATGATTTGAAAATTTGATGCAGCCAATGACATGCTCCAAGACATGACCTGAGAGAACGTATCACGATGCATACCATATCTCACTAATGAGCTTCTCCGCAACTAAGAGTTCATGTTAGAGTGCATGGGTCCCAATGCTTGGAATCTCTATAAGGTTGCTCTCCACTTCAATATGCAAATGATTTTATAGAACAATGTTGATCCACACACGGGTTTGACTGCACAAACAACACTCGACCACATCAAAACCTTGTACACTATCCTATATTCCTCAACTGTGAATAGTTGAGCAACAAAACAGAGCATTGGATAGTGTCATTCTAAGTAAATTTCTCAGCCACAGAAATCTCGGCTATAATTCAGAGAACACACGATTTTATTCTCCGTTGATTTCATCTTTGATGTCTTATTCATTTTGTTGGGAATTTTTCTTCGTCAAACTTTGAATGAATTCTCCTCACTCTTCTAAAAACCACCCACTGTTGACTCAAACACCCACACGAGTCGACAGGGGTTTAGCTCTGTCGAAAACCTTGGACATAATCTCACTAAGCATCGAACCATATAGGTTTTACCCTATCCAGCAATGCTTGTGGAGCAGGCACAGTCTCACCCAATATTGTCAAGGGAGTGGGTCTCGGAACCATGTTTTCGTAGTGAAAGGAGGACTTGCACGCTAATCCTATCTTACCGCAGTATTACATAGAGATCAAGGGTTTCAATCACATAACCATTACCACATAATTATAGATCATTCAATGTCGTAACAACATAAAGAAAACATCAACATGTGTCAATTCATTATTCATCATAAAGCTTCACATCATTCACATTAATAGATAAAATTATGACATGGAACATAAAACAGAATAAAGACACAATTTCCATCATCAATCGTCGCATATATTGCTTCAAAAATTGCAAAACATCGCTATTCAAAAGCCTCAGAACATAATACATTAGTTGCAACACACAGATCATAGATCAAACATAAATTGGTATATTGCATGTCCCATCTATCTCTAGTAATCATCTAGTCTACTTCTACATCTATTTATATCCCTTGCACCATTACAAAAAGGTACACAATGACCAACTTCCTCACTAACTTGGACAAAAAGTACAAAAATGTGACCAAGCCAACTACATGTCGACATCTTCCTCTTGTGCACTGTTCTTGAACCTTTTTCACTTCCAACAGAGCAATGATCCTCATATCTCATTTTTTGAAAGTTGCCACTTTGTTCTTAAAGTTGATAACCACTAGGTTATGATTTTCCCAACCTATCCCAAATAATTTTCCCAACATATACCCAATAGTGTTGGAGATGATCCACTTCCATCAACTATATCAATAACATCGAAGTTAGCATATGACCTTAATCCTTCAATTTAAAGCATCATGTGCGGTACCTTGCCGACTGGTGATACCTTAGCTGATTTTCCATTAACAACTGCACAGGGGACCAAAGCAATTTTGGTTTCCACATTCTCTCCCATGTTTTTTCATCGGTATGTTTACGTCAGATCCAAGATCGAAGATGATCGTGTCTAAATAAAAGTCATTGATTTGAATGATCATCTTCATTTCTCTTCAAGTCTTCTTCTTACGAAGTGAATTTACTAAATAGTCTGGTTGTCTTTCCTGTTATCGACCCAACAAGTTGGCTATTTTTTATAATTCTTTGGTATCTTTTGCTATCGACAAACAATATTCTAATAAATTAACATCTAAGAAATTTTTCAAGGTACTACCCTTCTTTGACGATCTCAGTAATGTTGTTACATCAAAATCATGTGGCATTTCATAGATAGGAAACTTACCTGTATTTTTGTTTAGTATATCCCTGGCTTCAAGGAATGTTTTTTTCCATGTGGACATCAAACAATACTTTTTTGCATGCGGCTGGTCAAATATTTGGTACACATGTGTCATCTCGTGTCATAGCACCTCCCCTTGTCATGACCCCAACATTTGTTGGCTGGGTCCTCATCTCAGCATAAATCATCCAGACATTTGGTCCTATATTTTTCTTCAAAGATGGATTCACATTCTGGTTCACATTTTGGTTTGCATTTTGATTTTTGTTCTGGTTCTCTATCTGTGGTAGTGGAACATTGTTTTCTTGCCACTTTGAAATCAATTGTAGGAAATATTCAACTATATGATCTATGGCGCTACAATAAGTACACTAGAATTGTAGATTAAGACGGTCCCTTTGATAGTGCCCAAATAATCTGCAATTTTAGCATTGCACAGGTCCATGACCTTGTCCCATACCTCCCCCATGAAAAAATCCTCCATTTTTTCCTCCTCAGAAACCTTGACAAAATCCAGGCTTATAGTTGGTATTGCTGCTGATTAAACTGTTGCGGTGGGTTGAGCAGTGTCAGAGCATACTGTTGTTGAGTATAATACGGCTGCTGTTACTGTTGAGGAACAAAATATGGTTGTTGTGGAAAAAATTGTGACTGTAGCTGTACCAATTATGGTTGCGGTAGTGGTCTCTCTACTGGTTTATGCTCATCTACTTTGATGAAATATGTATCCATGGTTCTCTCTTGGAGGAAATCGTATCCTCTATAGTATTTTTCTTCATGTCCAACAAAATGAAAAAAACTACAAAATAAATTCACAACTTTCGATACTACCTTTTGCAGATATACACATTCCTCATGTCGATGTCCTCTAGTTTCATAGATGCGACACCATGGAAATCCTCCTTGACTTAGTGGGTTCGGGGCTCCTTCTTGTATGTACTTACGGAATTCTATGAACTAATCCTCATGATGTCCTTCTTTTGGTCACCTGGTGCACCATACTTCATCACAAACTTCTCGTCCCTTCTTGATGTCTTGTAGCTGAATCGTGAGGTTGGCCAATTGTGACTGAATATGG
Source organism: Pseudotsuga menziesii (assembly GCA_001517045.1). NCBI lineage: Eukaryota > Viridiplantae > Streptophyta > Pinopsida > Pinales > Pinaceae > Pseudotsuga > Pseudotsuga menziesii. The sequence continues at coordinate 22,697 of LPNX010418695.1, forward strand.
TTCATGCCAAATATAGTTTCCCTAGATAGTGAATCCTCCATATTCATTGCAACCTCCAAATATTTGACCTGTTTCACAATCTTATATTGCATTAATGGCATACAAATATGTGGTACCAATGTTGTGATAAGCCAGTCTTTATGTTGGATGTCCCTCATTCCAAAGATAACTTTGGCCATCATTGTTTTGAAACTTTACTCGAAATCCCATACCGACTCATTTGGATACTGTTCTATGTCCTTCATCTCGGTGATCTACTATGCCTCATATTTTGGATTCCTGAATTCCTCAAGAAGTCCTTATTGGATCTGTCACAAGGTCTTCAATGTTGTCCTGACAGCACCTGGACAAACCTCATGTACCATTCCAATCCGTGACCTTGAAAGGTTGTCACTAATTGTCCTTTCTTTATGTCCCCATCCCATATTTTCTTGAAATTCCATATGAATTTGCATAAAAAACAACATTGTTCAGAATCCTCGATCCCATTGCCATGGAACAGAGGTAATTTCACATCCTCTCCTTCCATCCTGGTCTTCTTCCTATACTTGTTGATCTGCTACTACTATGACTGTGTTAACACAGAGGAAAACTTTGTGATGAATTAATGTTTCTTTTTCCTGAATTCGATGCAGTCCATGGAGGTGTAGGTACGTTGTTTGTTGGGATCATTACTTCCTCAGCCTCGGTCGTGTCCTAATCATTTCCTTCATCATTGTAGGGTCACTTAGTCCCTTGGGGTCACTTATCACAGTTTCTTTCTCTTGTCGCAGAAGCACTCTCCTCAGTCCTTCTCGTATTCTATCATATTAAGTTCGCCCCACTTTGCAAAAGACCACACTCTTCATCAACTTCCCTAATGCTATTGTCATAACTTCCATCCATCTACCCCATTTCATTACATCCAACCCTGATCTCTGCAGTACTCGCAACCTCCACACACCAAAGATCTACTCGTTGGAGTTCATCTTCAATATTTCCTTTTCACAAATTAGAATTTTAGTACACCATTGTAGAGACAATAGGACTCTCCTCCTTGGTCCTTTGAAAAATTACCTATCTGTGTTTCTATATGACTTGACGGTGTCGACGACAAACTCAGTAATGTACTCTTCTAAAATTATTGCAAGCCACACTTCGACATCTGTCGAAGCTCTGTTGTTGACCCTTTTCGTCCAATGAATAAGTTCATTGGTCTAGTGATCATGCTCACCTCCTTGGAAATTTCTTTTATGATGAGTCAGGTACGTTAACTACTCATACAAGATAATAGGGAACTTGACAAAAAAGTATTCATGGATATTCAAATAGATATACCTCCCCAACCACTCTTATGTCATCAATATTTAGCTATTCTTTTCTTGTACTGTGAACTCTTGGGCTTTCTAATTGAACCAATATTAGATCTTTGGTTTCGTTGGGTTCCACAACATGTCCTCCTTTTCATTGCACTAAGGTCCAAGCAACGGAACAATTTGTTGACTCGTACACCCACACCAGTCTACAGGGGTTCATGTCTGTCGACAACGTTCAATAGAGTCTCCCTAAGCATCAATGCCCAAATAGGTCTTACTCTATCTAGCAACACCAGTAAAGAAGACTGTTGAAATATTTTAAATTCGAAGAATATTTTATATGTATATTTTTGTGGTCCCCGATGGTCCTACCGGGAGAACCACCTATATTACTTTGTACCCCGATGCTTCTAATCGAAAGAACTAATAAGAGTCATGAGGTAGTCCCCTGTAATTGTAAAGGGGGGTCATTAGCACCCCAGTGTGGTTACTTGAGCCTAATTGTGTAACTCGAGCCTACATGATTTAACTCAAGCCTACATGTTGGATAAGTTAATTAAAGTAAACGGATGAATATAAATAGAGGTGTAGCACTCTTCATTTGGAGCACACATTCTAACTTGTGTAGTGCATTAGTGGAGAAGAGAAGAGTAGTAGGAGAAGGAGGAGGATCAGGCTTTGATCTCCTTGTTAGTTTTATCTTTTATCTTTTGGGGCATCTATATTGAGGAAGCTTTTGCTGGGTTTTTCCCTTTAGGGTTTTCCCAAAATAAATCTGTGTTGTTCTCATGATACTGTTTCTTTCAGTGATCATGTTTATATGCTTTTGTTATGAAAATGAAATGAAATACTGATGTATTAGATAAGCATAAGAAAATTTAACATGGTATCAGAGCTAGCCTCAATAGGACAGCTTTCACAAGGTGAAATAGCCCTCTCTCTCTCCCCGGAAGAAATTAAGGTTTTGGGAAAATTTTTGAGTTTCAAAAAATTGCTTGCATAGAAAGTTGTACCCTCCCAGAGTGCATCTTTTGAGCCTGGAAGAAAATATTTTGGATGTGTGAGTCTCTGGGAAATTCAAATCCTAGTTTGACAGCTGCACAAAAAAACTGTTGAACCAGAAAGCTGTAGAAGTTGAGTCTTGCAAGTCTGATTTGAAAGGTGAAGAGTTGAAGTCTTCAGAATCAAAGCACACCAGTCAACTCACCTCATTCAAGTGCATCTCCTCGTAAGGTCAGTTTCTCATTCTGCAAAATTTCATTTTTTTGTGATTTTCTGACAAAATGACCCCAAGAACTAAGCTTGAGGACAAGCTAGAAGGCATAGAGAATTTTCGAGCATGGAAATACAGGATTGGTCTCATTCTCCAAGAGAATGATCTTGATAATTATATCAAAGAAGAAGTTGCAGAACCTGAAGAAGCCGAAGCCAAGGGGAAGCACAGAAAAGATATGATTAGGGCACAAAGGATTATTGTTGACTCCATCAAGGATCACTTGATTCCTCAAGTGTCATCCAAGAAGACTCCAAAATAAATGTTTGATGCCCTATCTAGAATGTTTGAGGGAAGAAAAATTAACAGAAAGATGAATCTAAGAGCTCAACTAAAGAGCACCAAGATGAGTCATGGAGAATCCATCCAAGACTACTTCTCAAGGGTTTCTCAGATCAAAGAGCAACTAGAAGCTTTTGGAGATAAGCTAGATGAATATGAAATGGTTATGACTACCCTCAATGGTCTCACTAGACCCTGGGAATCCTTCCTTCAGATGATGTGTGCCAAAAAAGAAAGCATGAAGTTTGATATTGTATGGGAAGACTGCATTCAAGAGGAGACTAGAGTGGCAAATAGAGAAGCCTTACTAAAAGTAGATGATCAAGCCCTAGCCACTCACACCAAAAGAAGAAAAGGCCAATCAAACTTTAAGAGAAGAAATTGCAAGGAGTCTCATCCTCCTAGAAGAATCCAAAGGGTAAGACAAAATCCTCCCATTAGAGAATATTCTAATTTTGAATGTTTTTATTGTAATAAGATAGGACACATTGTCCGAAATTGTCCTATAAAGAGGAAAGAATATAGAAAGAGGACAAACAACAACAAAAGATGTCATTCCCATCTAGCAGAAGATGAAGACGAAGAAGAAGAAGAAGAAGGACCCCCAAGATAACAAGCAAGAGAAGAAGATGCAGAAGAGTATGTGCTATTCTCTACACTCTCTGGATATGTAACTATTGGAGAAGACACCTGGCTTATTGATAGTGGTGCTTCAAATCACATGATGGGACAAAATAAAACTTTGTCCAAACTTGAAGAAAAGAGCTCTCCCAAAAAAGTATCCCTAGGAGATGACTATCAATATCCGATCAAAGGAGTTGGTGAAGCAAGCTACAAACTTGATTAAGGTAATCCCCTAAAAATGAAGGATGTATTATATGTACCTCGTCTAAAGAAGAATTTACTTTCTATCTCAGAGTTAGATAAGAAAGGTTTCAGAGTTGCTTTCATAGATGGCCAAGTACTCATGTGGCCCAAAGGAAAGAATATTGAAGATGGAATCATTATTGGTGAAGAAGAAGGAGGCTTGTATAAACTCAAGGGGCACTCGAAAAGAGCCCTTGTGCATGAGTCCACTAACCCTAGTGAACTATGGAATAGAAGGATTTCCCACATCAATTACAAGGATCTACTTCATGTGAACAAAGTAGTGACGGGATTACAAGACATGAAGATCAAGCATGAAGGCATTTGCAAAGGATGTGCGAAGGGAAAGAAAATCAAGAATCCATTTCCAAAAAGTGAAACAAAGACAAAAGGTGCGTTGGAATTGATTCATTCAGATGTATGTGGTCCAATGTCTTCTACATCCTTAAGTGGATTTGAATATTATATCACATTTATTGATGATTTTCAAGAAATAATTGGATATACTTCTTGAAAGAAAAGAGTGAAGTGTTTGAAAAATTCAAGGAGTTCAAAGCCTTGATAGAGAATCTCCAAGACAAGAAAATAAAGACACTTCAATCAGACAATGGTGGAGAGTATACCTCAAAAGAGTTTGAATCCTTTTGCAAATATTTTGGAATCAAGAGGGAACTAACTACTCCCTACAATCCTCAACAGTATGGGGTTGCAGAGAGAAAGAATAGAACCATCATAGAGGCAGTGAAGACAATGATTTATGATCAAGATCTTCCAATGCATCTATGGGCAGAAGCGACAAGAACTGCTATGTATGTACAGAATAGAATATCTCATAGTTCTCTTGGGTTCAAGAATCCATAAGAGATATTGATGGGAAAGAAGCATGAGGTAAGTCACCTCAAGATATTTGGTTGTCTAGTATATATTCATATACCAAAAGAGAAAAGAACCAAATTAGATCCTTCCTCAAAGAAGGGGATATTTGTTGGATATTGTGAGGTATCCAAAGCATTCAGAATATACATTCTTGGATTCCATCACATGGAGATCATTCAATATGTGACATTCGATGAAGATGCATCCCTCAAGCGATCCAGGAAATGCCAACATGAAGAAGTGTATGAAGACGAGACATCTCCCAGAAATAAAGAATCTACATGTCTCCCTGAAGATGAAGCTCTTGAAGAACATGACATAGCAGAACCTCAAGAACCTCCCATAATGGAAATATCAAGAAAGAGAAAGACTGCTTGGACAAGAGAAATTAAACGAGAAGTATAAAGATATGGATCCCCTGAAGGCTCCACAACGGAAAGAAAGAAAACTAAGAATTTCTCCAACTATGTATCCTTGATGTGTGATCTTGTAGATAAAGAACCTACAAACTATGAAGAAGTGGTTCAGAAGAAAGAATGGGTAGAAGTAATGAATGAAGAATATCAGTCAATAATAAAGAATGATGTATGGGATATAGTTCCCAAACCAGAAGGAAAGAGTATAGTATCCTCCAAATGGACATACAAAGTAAAGCATGCAGTTGATAGAAGTATCGAGAAATATAAAGCAAGATTTGTGGCCAGAGGGTTCTCTTAGAAAGAAGGAATTAATTATGAAGAGACATTTTTCCCAGTAGCACGGTATACTTCGATTAGAACTATCATGGCACTTGCATCCATAATGAAGTGGGATTTACATAGAATGGTTGTGAAAATAGTTTTCTAAATGGAGTGATCGAAGAAGAAGTTTACATAGAACAGCCACAAGGATTTGAAGTTGAAGACAGACATACACACGTATGCAAATTGAAAAAGGCCTTGTATGGTCTTAAACAAGCTCCTCGAGCTTGGTATGAAAGGATAGATGGTTTCCTGTCGAGCATGGGCTTTACCAAAAGTAAAGTTGATCCTAACCTTTACCTCAAGGTTGTAAAAGATGAACCTGTCATCTTGTTACTATATGTGGATGACTTATTCTTGACAGGGAATGGGAAACAGATTAAGGAAAGAAAGAAGAAACTAGCAGAAGAATTTGAGATTAAAGACCTTGGGTTAATGCATTATTTCCTAGGTCTGGAAGTATGGCAATTTCAGAAGGAATCTTTCTCAACCAGGGAAAGTATGCAGTAGAGATATTGAAAAGATTCAATATGTTGGAATGCAAAGCCTTGGCCACTCCCATGGATTCCAACCTAAAGTTTTTAACTGATGACTCATCAAAGTTAGTGGATGTGACTCGTTATAGACAGATCATTAGGTCATTGATGTACTTAAAAAATACCAGACCAGACATTTGTTTTGTTGTGAACACCTTAAGTCAATATCTAGTTCAACCTAGACGGGTTCACTTGGTAGCTGCAAAACATGTGATGAGATATTTGAAAGGGACTATAGAATTTGGTCTATACTATGATAATATCCATGAGTACAGATTGTATGGATATACAGATGCAGATTGGGTCAAAAGTATCTCAGACAGAAAAAGTACATCAGGCAGATGTTATAGTCTGGGATCTGCTATGATTTCATGGTTTAGTAGAAAGCAATCCAGTGTTGCTATAAGCACTGCCAAAGTAGAATATATAGCAGCTTCCTCTGCTAGTTGTGAAGCCATATGGCTTTGAAAGCTGCTGTCAGGATTATTCAACCTAGAGTTGGACACTACCATGATTCTATGTGACAACCAAAGTTGTATAAAGATGATAGAGAACCCTGTATTCCATGACAGATCAAAGCACATATAAATTAGGTATTTCTACATTCAAGACATGATGCAGAAAGGAGCCATAAAGCTCCAGTATGTGAGTACTGATGAACAGGTTGCTGATGTGTTGACAAAACCTCTATCCCGAGTGAAGTTTGAACACTTTCGAGACAAGCTTGGTGTGGTTCAAAAAGTCCTTCCCCGAAAAGGGGAGTAGTGATGTTGCAGTGGGATTGTATCATCCCTGGGCACTTTCCCTAAAGTGATCTGGCGACCTCGGTCCTCAAGAATGAAGAGGGATTGTATCATATCGAGACATATGTCCATAATAGATCCGATGACTTCAGTCCTCTAGAATGTAGTAGGATTGTATCATCCTTGAACTTCGGTTCAGAATGGATCCTGTGAACTTCAGTCATGGAGAAGGTGGAAGGATTGTATCATCCTTGAACTTCAGTTTAGAACAGATCTGGTGAACTTCGGTCATCGAGAATGTGGCAGGATTGTATCATCCTTGAACTTCAGTCATCGAGAGGTGGCAGGATTGAATCATCCTTGAACTTAAGTTCAGAATGGATTCAGTGAACTTCGGTCATCGAGAAGGTGGCAGGATTGTATCATCCTTGAATTTCGGTTCAGAATGGATCTGGTGAACTTCGGTCATCGAGAAGGTGGCAGGATTGTATCATCCTTGAAATTCGGTTCAGAACGGATCCAGTGAACTTCAGTCATCGAGAAGGTGGCAGGATTGTATCATCCTTGAACTTTGGTTCAGAATGGATCTGGTGAACTTTGATCATCGAGAAGGTGGAAAGATTGTATCATCCTTGAACTTCGGTTCAGAACGGATCCGATGAACTTCGGTCATCGAGAAGGTAGCAGGATTGTATCATCCTTGAAATTCAGTTCAGAATGGATCCGGTGAAATTCAGTGATCGAGAAGGTGGTAGGATTGTATCATCCTTGAACTTCAGTTCAGAACGGATCCGGTAACTTCGGTTGTCGAGAATGTGGTAGGATTGCATCATCCCTAGAATTTAATTCCGAAAGAGATCCAAAGACTTCTTTGTCTTTTGCAGATTGTTGCTGCTGATGATGATGGTTTTGATCGAAAGATCAGAATGTGATCATGATGGTGTTCCTGATCGAAAGATCAGAGTATGATGATGATGTTCCTGATCAAAAGATCAGAGTATGATGATGATGATGTTTCTGATCGAAAGATTAGAGTATGATGATGATGATGTTTCTGATCAAAATATTAGAGTATGATGATGTTGATGTTTCTGATCGAAAGATCAGAGTGTGATGATGATGATGATTTGATGATGATGTTTTTGATTGAAAGATCAGAGTATGATGATGATGTTTCTGATTGAAAGATCAGAGTGTGATGATGATGATGTTTTGATGATGATTTTTCTGATTGAAAGATCAGAGTGTGATGATGATGATGATTTGATGATGATCTTTCTGATCGAAAGATCAGAGTATGATGATGACGATGTTTTGATTCTTTGATGATGATGTTGCTGCTGATAGAAAGGTCAAAGTGCTAAAGATGTTGTTACTGATCGAAAGGTAAAAGTGTTGAAGATGTTGCTGCTAATCGAAAGGTCAAAGTGTTGAAGATGTTGTTACTGATCGAAAGATCAAAGTGCTGAAGTTGCTGCTGATGGAAAGGTCAAAGCGCTGAAGATGTTGCTGCTGATCGAAACGTCAAAGTGTTGAAGATGCTGTTACTGATCGAAAGGTCAAAGTGTTGAAGTTGTTGCTGATCGAGAGAGAAAAGTATTGAAGACGTTGATGCTGATCGAAAGGTCAAAGTGCTGATGATGATGTTGCTGATGTTGCTCAAAATATGTTGATGATGATGTTGTTGTTCGAAAGGTCAAAGGGCTAATGATGAGATTTCTGATATTGCTGATCGAAAGATCAGAATATGATGATGATGATGTTGTTGTTCAAAAGGTCAAAGTGCTGATGATAATATTGCTAATATTGCTGATCAAAATATCAGAATATGATGATGATGATGATGCTATTTGAAAATTCAAAATGCTGAAGAAGTTGTTGCTGATCAAAACAGTCAGAGTGTTGCTGTTACTAAAGACTGAAGATTGAAGATGAAGACTACATGATGTTGAAAAGCTTCCAATTATTTACAGACATGTTACCCTGATGATGTTGATGATGTCCTCTATCTCTCTCCTACTGTTGTTGTTGTTGATGTTGTTGTAGAATACCCTTCTCGTTAAGGGGGAGTGTTGAAATATTGTAACTTTCAAGAATATTGTATATGTATCTTTTTGTGGTCCCCGATGGTCCTACCAGGAGAACTACCTATATTACTGTGTACCTGGATGCTTCTAATCAGAAGAACTAATAAGAGTCATGAGGTAGTCCCCTGTAATTGTAAAGGTGGGTCATTAGCACCCCAGTGTGGTTACTTGAGCCTACATGTGTAACTCGAGCCTACATGTCAGATGAATTAATTAAAGTGAACGGATGAATATAAATAGAGGTGTAGCGCTCCTCATTTGGAGCACACACTCTCACTTGTGTAGCACATTAGTGGAGAAGAGAAGAGTAGCAGGAGAAGGAGGAGGATCGGGCTTTGATCTCCTTGTTGGTTTTATCTTTTATCTTTTGGGGCATCTATATTGAGGAATATTTTGCTGGGTTTTTCCCTTTAGGGTTTTCCCAGGATAAATCTGTGTTGTTCATGTGATACTATTTCTTTCAGTGATCCTGTTTATATGCTTTTGTTATGAAAATGAAATGAAATACTGATGTATTAGCTAAGAATATGAAAATTTAACAAGATAATAGGGCTCACCTCCTTGGAAATTTTTCTTATGATGAGTCAGCTACGCTAGCTACTCATACAAGATAATAAGGAACTTGACAAAAAAGTATTCATGGATATTCGAATATATATACCTCCCCAAACACTCTTATGTCATAAATATTTAGCTATGCTTTTCTTGTACTGTGAACTCTTGGGACTTCTAATTGAACCAGTCTTCGATCTTTGGTTTCGTTGGGTTCCAAAACATGTCCTCCTTTTCATTGCACTAAGGTCCAAGCAATGGAACCATTTGTTGACTTGTACACCCACACCAGTCTACAGTGGTTCATCTCTGTCAACAACATTCAACAAAGTCTCCCTAAGATCAGTGCCCAAATAGGTCTTACTCTATCCAGCAACACCAGTAGAGAAGACGCAGTCTCAGCCGAGACGATCAAGGGAGTAGCTACTAGAACCATGTTTCCACAGTGAAAGGAGGACTTTTTCACTCTTCCTATATTACCGTAGTATTACAAAGAGATCCATGATTTCAATCACATAACCATTATCACATAATTATGGATCATTCAACTTCTTAACAACATAACGAAAACATAAACATGTTTCAATTCAATATTCATCATAAAGCTTCACCTCATTCACATTAACAGATAAAATTGCAACATGTCACATAAGACACAGAATAAAGGCACAATTTTAGTCATCAATCGTCGCATATATTTCTTCAAAAGTTGCAAAACATCGATGGTCAAAATCCTCAGACCAGAATACAACTATTGCAACACACATATCGCATATCAAACATATATTGTCATATCTCATGTCCCATCTATCTCTGATAGTCATCTAGTATACTTCTACATCTATATATACGTCGTGCACCATTACAAAAAGGTCCACATTGACCGACTTCCTAACTAACTTGGAAAATAAGTACAAAAATATGACCAAGCCGACTACATGTCGATGTATTCCTCTTGCGCACCATTCTTCAACCTTCGTCATTTTGACACCATGCACATCAAATCCTCCTATCAACACCCACATGCCATTTCTCTCTCTATAACCATGATTTTGATCACTGAAAGCTTCACACAAGTAATATTTTTGGGCATCCTTCCACACAGCGTCCACAACATTTATAAAAGTTGGAACCTCCACACACATGAATTTTCCATTTCATTGATTCATTGATACCTTCAATAAGAAAACTCTTATTCTCTGATGTGGATGATGTGTGGATTCTAACCACGCCATTTTATTTAACCTCATATCTGCTCACAAATCGTGTAGGAAACTAGGGTTTCTCCTATGCACTCATCTCAAATATTCTCATCCACGTTCCTCACAGGATGAAACCCATTTAGGGTTTTTCTACATTCATGTTTCTGACCTACCATGGGTTTCCTTCTTCATACATTGGGTTCCAATCATGGCAATGGCACTTGCCAGTCTCAATCTCCCTCAATCTCTCTAGTGATATCTCTTATTTGGAAAACTCTATGGTGCTTTATTTTCAAGCATGAGCTCCACCTTCTTCCTTTAATCAGTGGGATCACAAATTCTCATGCATCCATTTTCAACCTTCACCATTTTCATACTTTCCATGTGTGGCTTCTTGTGTTCTAACTTCAATTCTACAACTATGGTTACATGGGCAGCGCTTTCCAAAAAAACTTGGACACAAACTCAGGTTTTCAATCACGGTCCTTATTCCACATAAACAAAAATAGGGATTTTTTTTGGGTTGTATGCAGAATTAAATTATGCATCCAACGAGCCCTCAAAATCGAAATTTGGGTGAACCAATAAGGAGATATGTCAAAAATATGATGAAAAAAGTAGTTTTTTTCTTTTTTCCCTCCATTTGTTTTTACAAATTTTACCCTTATGGTTGATATCCTTATATTGAATCCTATTGGTTCTTATAAAGTGAATTTTAATGGTACAATTTTTGTTTTGAGGCCCATTTTTTACCTCAAAACTCCCCTAATGGACCTTCATCAATGTGTGACATGAGATCATAGTATTCTCCTCTGTTAGTACTACAACTTCCTCTTCCTACCATAGTCTTTCTTCTCTTTCCTAACTGAAATATTCTTCCACTTCTCAAATATCCGACCTCTAGTTCAGTTCCACTATCACCAGGGAACATTTTAGCTTAGCTTTCTCCATTTTTCACATACTTTGTCTGTGACATATTTATTCTTTTGCACACAATTATTCAAAATTTCACATTCAAGGGATTTTTTTTTCAAATACGAGCATCGTTATCCAAGTTTTCAAAGACGACAAGTATCTTCCTTGGGGTCCTTAGAATTTTTTTATTTATGCCTCACTATATGAAGTTATTGTATCGACAACAAACTCAATAATATAACCTTGAAAAATACTATCTACCCAAAAATCAACATCCATTGACATAGGGTTTCTAACACTCTTCAGCCGAGGATCCCACTCTATCAGTTTTCCTCCTTGAAAATTTCTTTGCTGGGTCACTAACTTCAATAACCACTCATGCAACACAAAAGGTAATATGGAAAAAAATCTCATGAATATTTGTATAGAGGTATTGTCCCAACAACTCTACTAGATTCAACCGAGATTATTTACTCTCTTCTTGTGCAAGTTCTAATGCTTTAAAACACACCCAATATTGGATTTCGGGAGTCATCAGATTCCGCAACATATCCCTCACCACAATGATTCACGGTCCCGACAATGGAACTGTTTGTTGTCTTTTGCTTCTTATACTTCTATACTTCAACCCAGGTTCAGTCCCTCCTTTGTGTGAAACAAAGACCAATATATCATCCCAACAGAGAAATGATTAGTTGGAAGCACATGCGACATATATTTCATGTCACCCGATATATCTCTCTTATGGGTAACTACTAGAACCAGGTTTCCACAGTTGGGTGGGGGATTTCTCTTCCCTTGGAATTCTACCAAGGTGCTCAACCGAACACGAGGGGGTGGGTTACTTATACTGATTATCCACAGTTAATATGTGACTCTATTCAACCATCAATATATATTATAACAATAAATATGATGGAGTATAGATAATTACGACTACCACGATCCAAAACATGTATATAACTCAATTTGTAAGCAAATACATAAGTATCCATTCCGAAAAACATAAATGCGAGTCAAATGCATTCATCATTTACACATTTGACACAATATCTAACATGGAAACCCATTTGGGAATAACCACAAAGGTGCTCTTCATCTGACATGAGAAATATATGGCACCCTTTTGGCTTCCCACTGAGTTGCAAACTTTATTCTAGGTCTTCATATCTTATCTATATAGACTTCTCTCTCCTCTCATGCTCTCTGGTATTCGGTCGTCGTTCCTTCTCTACTTTACTCTACTATTTGATCTGCATACATCCTCGATTGACTCAACTTCTTTATAAATCTATGACTCCTGACTCTTTGACTCTACTATTGATCCATACACAACCTAGATCAACTTGATATTCTCTACAACTCTGTGCACTTAGCTGCAAACTTCTTCGACTCTTTACCAAGAAAATAACTAACTCTCTACTGACAAACTAACTAAGAAACAACAACATGTTTCTTAAGAAACTCAGGAAGCTCGACCTTCCTCAACGTAACAGAGCACAATTGATTCGGAAGTAAGTAACTGAGCGAGTAACCCGCACACAACCTAGGTTTTTCCTTCTTATAGACTCTTACATGTCACACTCAACCGACCTCATACACTTATCCAACATACTGTCATTCCTATTCTAGAGACACATGTCAGTAGGAACTAACAAATAGAATTACAAATATGCTTTCATACATGCAGCATTCGTGGACTCTAGTTGACCTTGTACCCATGATATTTCTGAACTATCGCTTTCCAGTTGTTGCGCCACTGCATGCCTTCTAACATGGTGTCCTTTGTTGCCACTCCTCTTGCCGTATATTTTCCTTCTGTTGCGGCTTCTCTTTTGTCGCAATCTCTTCTTTTGTCATGAACTCCGCTTTTGTTGCAACTTCCTCTTGTGTCACAACTTCCTCTTGTGTTGCGATATCCTTTTTCTATCGCAATCTATTCTTCTTTCGACTCTTTCTTTTGCGGCTTCTTTTGTCGCAGCTCCCTCTTCATTCTTCCTCTACTTCTATCACAATTTCCTTCTTCCTTTTTGCGACCTGAATCTTTTCATACGTGGCCATAATTTGAAATGAATTTTACCTAAATTTCGCTAGGGAAACAATCCCCCAACACTCACCTGTAGCTCATCCCGAGCCATGCAATGATATTCTACTACTTATGCATTTGGGACGACTTTACCTTGCAAATATTGGAATATTTCAGAATCTCTTTCATCACTTGTTGCACATCTTCCTTTGCTTTCTGCAATTTTTCGAGAAGGTCGGAACTGAGGTATTCCAATTGTACGAGCCTTGCTACTTCCACTACTTGTTTCACCGTCTGATGTACAGGATGGATAATGCATGTAATCTACTATGCTTCAGCCTGTAATTCTTCGACTCTATCTTCCATTTACTATTGTTGAGCACGCAACATCCTCACTTTCTATTAGAGCTTCTTCATTTTTATTTCCTTAGCTATGTTCTCTGCTAAGGGTAAATTTTCATCTCATTCTTCAGTGGAGTGACTTCTGTCTTAGCTGTGTGCAGCTCCTCTGCGAATTTCTCTAGTTCGTCATCGTCGATCAAGGATTCCCATTTTTTTTATATGTTGGTCATTTACCTTCTTCACATTTACAAGGGTAATGCATTGATCAATGACCCCCCAAATTGTACATAAAATTATCTTCTATGGCCCATATAGTAACCGTTCTTCCTCTCTTTTAAGATGCATAGAATGAATTGGGGAAACCTTGGAAGCCTAGACTTCATATGACTTAGAATTCTTTCCAACCTGTCAATAGGGTTCATATTTTTGTCTTGGGATTTCTCTTCCAAAACTCACAAACAATTGGCCATTACCAATATGGGAGATGGGACCAATTGTGTGAGCTTCAAATATAACTTAATACTTCAACAAATGATTAATACTTCAACAAATGAAAGTGATGAGGGTGATATATATTGGCTAAGAATATTTCCATAGAATATCCATAACTACCTGATGGTAATTTCCTTTATTCCTGGGATAAATATTTGAAACATCCCTCCCAATAATAATTTTTTGTTTCATGGATATCTTAGGTATCCTATGAGTGAATTCCCCATTTAACATAGAGTTGATGCTACCAATATTTGAATTTATTTTCAAATCCACATTGGTTAAATATTGATTATTGACCTTCTTGACATTCAAAGGGGAAATACTTTGATTAATGATGTCCAAGTTGGGCATGATCTTCCTCTTCCAAGGCACATAAATAATATAGATCCTCTTCCATGGTAATATTCATAGAAGTAATTGAGGTGTCCTTAGAAGTATAAAATTCATCCAAATTAGCATCTTTTGCACTCTGTCAATAAGGTTCATATTCCCATCTTACAATGTCTCTTCCAAAACTACAAAAAATTGACCATTACCGATTCTAGACATTGGGTGAGATTCAAATGTGGCTTAATACAAGAAACTAAAATTGATGAGGGTACCAAATATTTTCTAAGAATGATTCCTTAGGCTATCCATACCTACCTCACACTATTTTACTTTAGTCCTTCGAGTACCATTTGAAACATCCATCCTAATAATAATTGTTGGTTTCATGGTTATATTAGGTATCCTACGAGAAAATTCCAGAACTAACATAGATTCGATGCCACTAACCCTTGCATTTATTTTTAAATAAAAAATTTTTAAACATTAATCATTAACCTTGTTCATATTTAAAGGGGACATACATTTGTTATAGACCCCCAAGTCCAAGAGGAACTTGGTCTTCCAAGGCCCATAAAGATATTTGTTCCTCTTTGGTAAAATGCATCTAGAATAAATTGATGAGACCTTAGAAGTTTAGTCTTCATCTTACTTAACATTATTTCTACCCTGCCACCATGGTTCCTATTTTTGTCTTGCACCATCTCTTCCAAAACTACCAAATAATTTCCATAACCAATCCTTTTCTAGAACAACATTGTTGAAGTTCACATCCCAGAATGTGCAATTGCATGCTTCAATTAAAAGATTCATTTAGATGAAATAATTAACATGCATGTTAATTATTTCATCTAAATGAATCTTTTAATTGAAGCATGCAATTGCACATTCTCCAATTTTCTCTACTTTAACAATATTTTTGTTGCTGAATTTCCAATGACCATTCCTTGAAGCATTTTCCAGCTTCCTATACTTCAATGTGGGTGCATAAAAAATTTGGCCATCTAAGCATACCAACTATTGATCAACACTAATATTGAAACACTTCAATAATTGATTAGGATTGCAATTATTGACATACATTTATTTTAGTAACACTTGCATTCATTCATATGTATTTGTCTAAATTGCTTCACAACATGTGCAATATTGAGTAAAAATAAACTTGGTATATATTTTTGGGGGGAGGATTTGGTAAATATCTATTAAAATATATTTGGTTCATTCTTTCTCTTGACATATAATCATAAAATATCGGTTGAAATATCCAATATAGTTTGTTTTATATTGCAAAGTAACCATACACCATCACATCCACTATTTAAAAAAAAACTCCTCTTGGTTTCGTTGACTTCTTACTTTATGCATTAATTTTTTGCATTGGTTTCATTGAAAGGTAGAACCTTGGTTTTGAATGATATTACGTGCACATGGTCTAACTTAGTTTGGGTGTATTTTTATTATATATTCTTTGCACGTGGTCTATTCTCTTATTAGTCCCTACCGAAGGTGAGGGTACTATTGGTTTCGATATGCGTTGACTAAGCATTAGTTTACATTGACTTAATTACAATCTAAGGTTTTAACTAAAGTTTTGATCAAATGATCTATTTATTACTATTTATTAATTTTAAAATTTCATTTTCTTGCATTCTAATTGGATCATATTTTGAAGTGTTATTACCGCAGCGATGACGTAGGCATTAGGGATCAGAACTGTATATAAATGTGAAGATGGTGGGTGGGCCTTGTCATGGAATATGAGATGACATTACCAAATCCCATAATTGTATTGGCATTAATTTGGTTACATAGATGCGTGTTCACCACCACCACCACCTTGGCATCATATAACCATTGCCTCTAAAACTATATGCAGTCCATTGGAACAACTTCTTGCATGAAAAGGTGAAGCTTCCTCCTCTTACAAGTCAAGTGCATGAAGGAAGGATATATGAATTTGTAAACAAGTCTTGGAAGTATGTACACAAAAGGAAGAAAATAAGAAGCTTCCTCATCCTGCAAGTTCTGTACATGGAAGAAAGGATAGTTGGTAGAACTGAAAAAAAAACATCATATTTCTTGATAGTCTCAAGGTTTGTCTTAATATCGGAGCTCTAAATATGCTATATACAAACTTAACACACAAAATCTGATGTGTGTCATCACATCATGTTTTAGATACCTAAAAATGCAAAATCCTAGCAAGGGAGGTTTTGATCTAGTCAAATAAAATTGAAAGAAAATAAATCAAGCTTCGGACTCCTACCAACGACCTACAATGCACAAGCTATTAGCATCCCTAAGGAGATATTTGGCATCCTTTTCCATGTCCATGAAGTAAGATGCATAGAAATTCACAATATCATCTTCAAAATGAAAACTTCGAGGCTATAATTTTAAAATAATAGGTACTTAGAATGTCTCAAGAAAACAATGCTCCAAACAACAAAACTATGGATGAAAATTGTACAGATATAAACATATATGTCAAATGATACCAACAATCCCATAGACTATCTCCACATGGCTCTGTAAGGTTTTGAACTAGCAACCAACCACTTTCAATAGCCACAGAGATGTGACACATATAGAATAGAAATTCAAAACAACATGTAGAGACATGAACTTTACCGAGTTATTTTCATTCCCCTTCGCTCTTTGCCAATGTTGTTTTCCTTCTTCTTGTTTGCATTTGGATTATACTAGAAAACACAATGTAAGTTGTTACATAAGATTTGAATTCAAAATCTAATTATTTTACAAGTTGGGTGCTTATTCTAACTGATACTTTGATCAGAATATCAATGGCTGAATTTCTTTGCCATCCTATGTAAGTCTATCAACGTTGGTAGTTTCATAACTTCCTTCTAGCTCCCCACTGCCAAAAACACCCTAAACCTTGAATTCCTTTTTACAGGCCTTTAAAGAAACATAAAATGCACAAAAGATAAAATCAAAACCTGCAACCTACATGAGACTATCTATATGGCTAGTTTTAGAGCTTCCTGCACTACACCTACCAAAACACTCTAACACTTCAATGGTTTTAAAAATGTATAAGCAAACTTAACGGGAATAGAAAAAACATTAGAACCAAAAACCTATATGAGACTACTTCCATGGGTAGTTTCAAAGGACCCAACTTGATAACTATGACAACGATCGGGGGTCATAAAATGTGCTATGATACACTTTTATGACATTCAAGTTGTTTCGCATACCAAACACAACCCACGAATGGACAAAAAATACGTATAATATGAGCCATGATTGGGCTTGAAACTTTGTCCTTCTCCTCTCTTCCACCATGACCGCTTGCCATGCATTGTCTGTTGAATGTGCTCGCTTGGATCCCTCTACATTTTGCATAGTGTAATACACAAAACACTCTCAAGGAGGCTGTAGTGTGGCCTTTCTTGGCATGTTCCTTGGAATTTGTGTCAACACACAGTGCTAATAGACAACATGATGATTCACTTCACTTGAAAGGGATTCAAGGGTCATTTTCTTATGGTTCATTGTACCAAAAATCATCCTTACGCTAGTGGAAAATGAGAGATTAGTGACCACGAGACCAAAAGTTTTGGTCACCACAGTTTTTTTAAAGGGATAAATGACCAAAATTGATAATTCTAAGTGAGCTAACTAAAAACGACCAAGATAAATGACCACTTTTGGTCACGGGATAAAAACCAACTAAAAACGACCAAGATAAATGACCAAATTTGATCACGGGATATATAGACTACAAATGACCAGATTACAATTGGTAAGTTTATTTGGTCATTTTTGGATGTGTCACTCCGGCAATGAAAATAATTACAAATTTGACAATGAATTTGTACATTTTACTAAATTCTAACACTGCAGATGGATTCATAGACCCGTTCTATGAATCCATCTGCAGTGTTAGAATCTCTGAATCCATGTGCAGTGTTAGAATTTAGTAGGGGTCTCTGAATTCATGTGCAGTGTTAGAATTTAGTAAATTAATACCATACTATTATAATATCACTCCCCTCATAAAAACATCAACAATTTATCGTTATAATTACATCTCAAAATACTAGACAACATGCAACTCGTTTCTCTAGGCTTGAAAAAGAGTACTAATAATTTTCTTTTCTTTAAAAAAAATACCTATCATCATTAACATATAAAACATTAATATATAAATATAAAACTTCATATATAAACAAACATTAATATTTAAATTCACATTTATAAACTAAAATCAAAGTCTATGTTACTGAAAACTTATTTAAGATATAATATTATTAAAAAAACATTATAAATTCATATATATAAATTAAAACCAAAGTTTAATAACATATTTATGATATAATATTATAAATAAAAAACAAAATCATTAAAAAAATGTTATACCCAACATTTGGGGAACACTCAGGGGAAATTCCATAATTTGGTCGCCCGCCATAGTTCTGGAGTATGAACGATGCGATGGTTTGATGATGGCCATGAAACCCATAACTATATGTTTCTATCTTTTCACTCCATAGATATTTGGCTCCATTGGCACCAATTTTGTATTTTTATGATGGCCGTGAAAAGGCTCGATCCACTCCACTACATAGAGATTTGACTCCATAGGTGTCAAATTTTTGGCCATGGCTAAATTGGCACCAAATTTTCGGTGAGGGTTTTATGATGGCAGTGAAATCCATAATAAAATGGCTCAATATACTACTCTATGAAATTATTTGGCTTGAATGGCGCCAAATTTTTGGCTTCGGTGATGGTTTTATGATGGCAGTGAAATCCATAATAATCATGGCTCAATCTACTCCTCTATGCAATGATTTGGCTCGAATGGTGCCAAATTTTTGGCTTCGGTGAGGGTTTTGTGATGCCAATGAAATCCATAATAATTTGTCTCAATCTACTCCTCTATGCAATGATTTGGCTCGAATGGCGCCAAATTTTTGGCTTTGGAAGCAGGATAGGGCATTTGGGTCTGAGAGGTGATTCAATAACTCAAGCCTGTTCTAAATTGTGTTTGGCATTTGGATATATTGTTGTAATTCAAAAAGGCATAGCAACACATGACGAAACTTGGAGACTCCTAAAAAGGCTAATGAGTGATTTGCAGGCACAAAATTCAAATCTACGTCTCCTTCTCAGGTTAGTAAATGACCCGTTTCCTCTCCCTTTGTTGTTTTTATGTGCCTTGAAAGTATTATCTATCAATGTGAGGAGTAAATAGATTGATTTAGCATGATTTTTTTCTATACCCATAAAATGGAGTGGACATGAAGCTATGATATAATGATATATTAGCAATATAATGATCTATCATGAACTTAACATACTACGATAAACATAACCATGTCGAAGAGTGGTCTAATTTTTTTGTGCTTAAAGAAAATGAAAAATACTTTGGGATTAGCCAAATGGCCTCTATGCAAAAGAGAGGGACAATATCCATAAGATAGGTTGTGTCTTGACTAAAAACTCAAGACACAAAAGATCTCAAAAGATACCCTCAAAAGAACTCATTTTCATTGAGAATGCTTCATGGCTTGGGATTAAACTACAAGAATTAAGTTTTTTTCCATGACTATAAATTGAAATAGGATATCATCGTTCAGTGCCATCTCCATCTGGTTCCTATTGTCACCATTCTCTTCAATATGCTTGTTGTCCTTTCTCTTTCAACAAAAATGTGCTCAATTGTTCCTAGACCTTAGGTGCACTTAAATAAGTTGGCTTTCAAAATTTCTTGCAAACCATAAAATACTACAGTACTTGCTAGGACCATGCTCAAAATGGTTGGCATAATACATATTGTAGAGAGAAAAAAAGCCTCCAATGCTCATGATAATTTTGATTCTTGAGACAATGCTAGAAGCATGCTTGTCATAGTTTGTCATTTCTCATTTCCCAAGCATATTTAATGATCAATTGTGGCACATATCACGGGTCATAAAATTTATTGATCTAAAAAGAACCATTCGAAAAGGATTCAAGGAATAGGCTAATAGCCTTTCCGTAAGCCTGCAAACCCTTAAGATAACTAGATAAAATATTTTTTTTTAACCAACTATCATTTGCTACACATACCATATATTCTAGCTTTAATGTTTGTTAATGGACAACAAAAGTTCCTTCCATTGGTGGTTTAAATGCAGCCTTGAATTTAAAGAATCAAGTCCTACATTAGTTCTACATATGAGAACTTCAAATTGATTTGATAGAGAAGAAAGTCCCTTTATTTATTATTTTCTTGAGCTTGTTATCTTGCAAGTTGCTACAAAATGGTTATTTTCAACATTGGATACTACCTTTGCAGCAGATGGAGCACTAGCATTAGTAGAGATATATGATCTTGAAGGGGGGGGGAACACCAACACTAAAATTCCCCTCTTTCTTTTGACCTTTACCGACTACCATTGCTGATTGTGCCATGATTTATGTGGAATTAATGAGAAAATCACCATTGTTGAAGAAATGGAAAATGTGGTTTGCAAATTCGCCTTCAAAACACATGGAATCCCATCAAATATCGATTTTACTGTTCATATGCACAATGGAAAATTTTGAGAGATCTTTCCCTCTCTATAGAAAGTGAGAAAAATTATTGAAATTTTTTTTTTGAGAGGCTTATAGGTCACTTTTGTACCCACATGTGTTGGACATGTGAGACATGTCTTTAGTGCGAGTATTGTTTCAAGACATGTACTAAACATGTGTCAGACATGTTTCATAGCGCGGCCATGTCGAAGACATGGAATATGGATATGGAACCCCTAAAGGGTGTGTCTTGTTGCTTATATGCTTAGTGTAGCACTCCACTTGGGTTTTTTTGTTGGCTTAACTAGCCTAGTGTTTACTAGTGGACTTAATCCATGTATTATTGTTGGACTCCCTCACCTAATCATATATGAAGGGAATATAGTGTCTTTGTTATAACTACGTTGTAACTTAGATTGATATTTGGTGTGATGCTAGCCAATTTTTTAAATCTTGAACTCAGGCTCAGAACTTGTCAAGGGTCAGCTCCACTCGAACCAGGCTCGACAGTGACTTAGATCAATTTTAAATTATTGACTCAGCTTACTAACTATGATCCCAAAACCATTAGAGAAAAATATGCAAAGTATACTTGTGTGTGTGTGTATGGATCAAAACTTAATATATCAAAATGGCACCAAGTGCACTACATATAATAATCTAAAACAAAATACAATATCAAGGAGGATCTAAATAGCCTCTAGAGTCTTGAGGGCCCTTGAAATTTGAATTTGAAGTTGGAAGATAGGCTGTAGTATACCCTCCTAATATTTCCTCCTAAGTTCTAATTGAGATGCCAACAATCCACAAGAATTTCCAAGCTCGGTCTATGACTCTATTCCAAAAGCTCAAGCCTCCAAATGATCACAAATGATGAACGAGAGAAGTGACAACAAGTGTTGACTATTGAAGCTTGTGGGTTGCATGTGAGAATATCCTTGATGGCTTACATGATGCACATGGGAGATCTTGGGTTTGAATTTCGGTGCGATTGTGGCTTGTTTTGAAACTCCATGGATTGGATTGTAGAGCTTGGTGGGATTCCTTACTTGGACTTTGTATTGTGGGCCACTGTTTATGGCAGTCATAGATGGAGAGACTAGATTTTGGAATGCATTGAAGAGTCCCTGCTTGACATGAGTTGGAAGGATATGTTGTACCAGCTTGGTATGAGCTAAGGTTTTGTACTTTATCTTCATTACTATGATAATATGAAGTGTACTACCATTGTTTTCATGAATTTTTGTTGCAGAACTGATTTTTTGCATGCACTGAGTAAGTTTTATGGTTGTTTTATTACAATGATTTATTAGGACATTGGGACTGAAAGCTATGTTGTTTTAGCATGTTTAAAGAAAATTTCATATCAAATTTATTGTTGTTATGTCTCTGTTGTAATTGAAGTAATATTTAGATTTGTGTATTGAGACAGATTTTTCCAGAAGGGTTGCTAAAATGATCTATGCTTGGATCCTTTGCGGTGTCTACATTTTTTGAGTTTTCCTAGAAGTAGTGCTAGGAAAATATGGTAGGGTTGGAAAAAATCCCTGCAACAAGGTACCCATATGGATATGATACTTGTGAACTGTGAATGTTGAATGATGGAATCCTTAATGTAGAGTCAATGTCGTATAATATACATGAACCATTGATGCACAATGGAAACTTTTCAATGTCGAGTTCACCCTAAATATATCCATAATCATATGCTGGAAGCTCATATTCATGTAGTATGGTTAACATGACATTCAAATTGAGTGTCCCTAAAAAATCCACTTAGCCATACAACATGAAAATTGAATTTCCTGCAAAAGATTGTTATTAAGGCATAAAATGGAATGGCAGCAAACATTGAGAAGAATCATTAAAGTTGTTGTTGTGATTAGGTCTGCATGGGGATGCTAGGATCATTTTTATTATTATTGGATGACCTCTACCCATCATTTGTTGGTTCCATGTCATGTACGATTTACAACATCATCCCAACTAGCACAAGAGTCAAGTATTTATCATTTAATGAGGGTTGTAGGAGAGTTGTGTGGCCAATTGTGGTGATGCTCTTGCCTCTTCTTCATGGCTTGGGTAGATCTATGATGTGGCCTCCTTCTCTCCATTGAGACTGCATCAATTGAGGAAGAGGGATGAGAGACTTGGTAGGGGGTTCCTTGCTTATGGCACATGGATTTCCATCTCAATGCTTTAAGATTTGGAAAAATTGTACCACTTCCAGTTCCACTTACTGTGATTTATAGTGAGACATTAGCTCAAATAAACATGTTGTTGACCCATGAAAAACTTTTTTGTTTGGGGCTTGGGCTTTAAATAAAATTTCATTCAGTGTATTTCTAGATTAAAAACAAAATTTCATTTGTAATGAGTTGTGAGGCAAGTTGAAACTTGATAGTTCAATGTAATTGATCCCTTAACATGCAGTCTTTTATGAAAATGGCATGGAGAGGAGATGGATGCATGATTTTGAGACTTCCAAGCTCACTTGGGAAAAAAAAATCAAAATAGGTTCTTAAGGCTTTCAATCTATTGACAGAACGAACGCAGAGGATGCAGGGTTTCTAAGATCTAGTCTATGGCCAATAACAACCCAAACCAAGATGAAGGACCAAGCAAAGGTAGCATTTTTAGGTCCATCAAAGGTTTCCAACATTCCACACTCTATAAATTTTGAAGTTCTAGGTATAATGTTTAGGCTTGAGTCTTTGAAGTTTAAGCTTGAGTCTTATAACTATACTTTTAAATTTTGAGGTTGTAGTATGCCATAAATAGACATTTGCTTTTACAGGAGTCAATACTGGCTCTTTTCTTTAGTATCAAGGGTTCAAGATACCTTTTCCTTGGGTGGCATAGGAAAGTAGTTAGGGTCTAGGGTCTGCAGCAGAGAAGATGCATAAAATGGTTAAAAGGGAACACAAATACAATTACTGGTGTGATGTATAATTGTAAATATGAATATCTGGCCTCCATCAGTTTCAAGGGGGAGTCGATTCTTCATAATATTGCTTCCAAATCATGGGATACATAACTAAAATATCCACATGAGCATGTGCATTCTTCTTGTGTGAAATGAGTAACTAATATTTATGTTGCAATCATATCATCTTTCTTTAAATTTCCCATTATCATTGCCTGACACTATTTTTGAGGCCTTGTCCTTTGTTCATATTATGTTTCCTTCATTCCTCTTTCTGTGTTTTAATACAGTGCATTGTTAACCAACCAACATGATTTTCTCATATAAATCTATTAAGTTTTTTGACATGGTTTTTGGATTTCCTAGAATAGGTCCTTAGAGTGTTAGATTATTCTGGAAAAAATAGACATATGTTGGTAACAACAGGAGATAATGGATCAGTGCATATGTGGGACACAACTTGTCACTCTCCTAATGTGATTTTATAGTTTCCCTTGTAAGCTTTAGATCCTCTTTTTACAGATTTCTACTACTCATATGTTCCATATTAACAACAATTAGGGTTTTCTAGATAATAAGAAATATATTAAGTGCTTTTCACTTTGAATGTTGCATACAAATACTATTACAAAAACCTCTAGTTGTGAATGTCATTAGCCATGGTAAGGTTGTGGAATCTTTCTCCATAGTTATTCAACGTCAATTCTAGAATGAGCTTTGGGATATGTTTTTTTTAGAGTTTTGGAAACAACAACATCTTTAAGACAGGTTCATTGTCAATCCTATGGAACTAAAGTTCTTACTATGTTATCTATTACAATTTTGCATCTTAGCATGATTTAATCCTATGTATAGGTTTAGTCCACGGGAAAAATTCTTAACCCTTGGCAGAAAAAAACTTGTGTTGCATTTACATCCAACTATTTCACTACATGTTGTCAATGCATTAGGATTGATGAGTTCAAAATATCATTTGTTGTAAAGTACTTGGATTTCTCACTAATTCTATATTGAAACAACCTATAGGATATATCTAACATGAAATTTTATGCCACTTTTTAGTCCCATATGTGTTCAAATATATCCATGAATTTAGTGAATGTTGAATGAACAGGGACATAATTGTGGCTAAATTTTCCTTGTACAAAGGTTAACATGTTTGGGAGGTTCCCTTGTTTTAACTCATTTAAGACTGCGTAAGTTTTACTTTCATTAGAGAAAATTTGGGGTCTAAAATGGGCCTTATAAGAAAACGTGCCAAAATAAGTTTTTGTGAGTTGGAATTCAAGAACCAATAGAATTTCAATAAAATAAGTCAACCATAATGGTTGAATTGACATATTTGTCATTAAAAAAACTACTTTTTTTGTTCGTATTTTCGACATATCTCATTGTGTTTTTACTCAAATTTCGATTGGGAGAGCTCGTTGGATGAGGAATTTGTTTCCGCATCCAAAGAGTACCCATACTGCATACTTTTGACGGACCCCGCTACCCCAAAAACAAGAAATACCTAAAAAAACGTGATGATGATGTCATCATCACGTTTTTTCAGGTATTTCTTGTTTTTGGGGTAGCGGGGTCCGTCAAAAGTATGTAGTGTGGGTACTCGTTGGATGGGGAATTTGTTGCGGAAACAAATTATGCATCCAATGAGCTCTCCCAATCGAAATTTGAGTAAAAACACCGGGAGATATGTCGAAAATACAAACACAAAAAGTAGTTTTTTTCTTTCTTCCTCCAAAATTAATTAATATTATTTTATTATATTAACTATTATTTTATTATTTTAACTATTATTTTATTATTTTCCTTAGGAGGCCCATTTTAGACCCCAAAATTCCTCTAATGTTTTCATGTTTTGTTTTCACAGGTTTGACTTTGCTTCGTATTTGTTTTTACAGATTTCTTGGTTGAAACACCATTCAACACCCATCGATGTTGTTTGTTTTTCACCTTCAAATAACAAGGTTTGTGCATATTGAGCCATAATTATCAAGCTTTTTGTGAGATGTAAGGGGGAAAAGGATGTATAAAAATATTCAAAATCCAAAATGTAAATTATTATATTCCCTTTTCATTTTAGTTGTATATATATTTATTGTATTGACTTTGAATATTTGTAGTGATATTTTCCTCTCCTTGCACATTGATGATTTGCCTTTTAAGGGGGCTCAAGCATGCTGACACTTGGATTGCATATATGAATGGAATTTAGGGTAGATGTACCTAGGTTCCATCTAAATCTCTGTCCCTGCATCTTTCCCTTTATGTATTTGGTATTGCAACGATGTTATTTCTTCCAATGGACTAAAGTTCCAGATGCATTGTCATGTTGTCCAGTTTCTTCTTTCTGAGGCTTGGAGATGTCATAATTGGGAGGAAGAGCCTACCTCCTTTTTATATCTACTTAGCACAGAAATAAACCTTCTCTTAATCTATAGACTTCTTAGTTAGATTCTTCTCTCTTGAGTTTAACCTCCTTGGGATGTGTGTTATGTCAAGTAGATTGAAATGATAAATAATGCATTTAGGTTTCTTACTCAGGGACAATATTATTTTTCCTATAGGGCGCTAGCCCCTTTTGGATTGAAGGAAAGACTAGTTTGGAGTCACCCTACATAGAGGAAGTGTTATATCCTCTTGCAATAGCACTTTGTACTATTTAGACCTAGAATTGAGACCTTGTATAGTGCAATATATTTCATTATTTCCCATATTTTTCTTGACATTGAAAATAATAAAGCCTTGACCATGTCCTGAATTTCCAGATTGTTGGTTATGTAGATATAACATTTAGCTTTCTACCAGTTTGATCCAACTTCATGATCTGCACAGTCAGATGGGTACTTACTCTCTCTCGTTTACAAATTTGTCTCTCCTATTTTTATTACTGTCAGCGACCACACATGGCATTGGGTAGCTTGATCTTGTTTGCACATCATGCATGGTTGGGATTAAGCCTCCAAGGACAACAATAAACCTGATCGAACTCCATTCAGGCTTCTAGAAATATAAATAATACATTCTGGAAACATAAAGAGGATATTCAAGCTCATGGCACAATTGTTTAGGTAGCCAATCTGAACTCCTGAATCTGAATATGTAGCTATAAAATAACAATAGATACAATATTATGATCGATGTAAATAACCTAAGGGAACACAAAGTGTATTATCTTATATCTGTGTCTATTCTATATAATACAATGACATAAAGAAAAGGGGAGGAGGAAGACAAGGTCATATAAATCCCATCCATTGTGACAGTTTGATTTTGCGTGATCTTCAGCTGATCTAGTTGTGCCAGTGTGATCCTTATAAACTCTACATTGTTCTATCGTGGTGCTAGTGGTGATGTCAGTTCCAAGGATGTCAAACAAATTTTTGTGATGCATCCTTCCATATATCACTGTCAAATACATATATCAACTCGATCATAGGAGGAAGTCATACAGATCAAATAAGATTTTTTTTGTAATATTCGAAAGCTCTAACTTGTTGCAGCAGTGCCTGATAGAAATCTATTTTTACAGTATACACAGTTCAGTACATACTTTTTCCCATGACATGAATTATGCAGAAGGTATTCATTCATTAGCTCTTTAAGCTCTTTACAATCTGCTGAAGCCTGAAATTTACTTCGTTTAGTTTCACACCTTTCATAGGTTTCCCAGAAGTCAAATATGCATATATTTATTTCATAGTCTACTTCTGAGCAGATATTTTGTAACATGGAAGGTGGTATATACAGTGCATATATATCACAGTGTCTAAGATAGAATAGCATAAAGAAGCTGGACAATATTGGGATTGGCATGATGGGTCTGAAGGCCAAAAATAAGGTGTGGTGGAATCCTCAAATTTTGTTTTTTATTAGTTGTATTTGTTTTTCAGGGTTTGTATTTAGCAATGAGGTGCCTGAAGAGGTTAGTGCCCTATTAGCACTCAAATTAGGCCTTGCAGATAGCTTGGGAAAACTCTCAGACTGGAAATATAAAGGTAATGGTATATATGTGTCTCCTTGTTCATGGACTAGAATTACATGTAACAATGAGTCTAGAGTTGTGGCACTAGATCTGTCAAACAAAAACCTCACTAGCACGTTATCAGTATCACAAGAAGTCTAGTTGCTTACCCACATTTTGAGCTTCAATGTTAGAGACAACCAGTTTCATGGGCGATTGCCAGAAGCCATTTTCAAGCTTTACAGTCTGACAAGCCTTGACATCAGCTATAGTTAATTCAATGGATCCTTCCTTGGGGAAGTTTGAGGGTTGAAGAACCTTGTGAACTTCACTGCTTACAGCAATGATTTTCCAAGCCCTTCCATGGGAGTTTGATGAGCTCGCTAATCTGCATATGTTGAACTTTGCTGGGAGTTACTTCAATGGGAGCATTCCCAGCCAGTATGGTGAATTGTCCAAACTAGAGTACTTGAGTCTGGAAGGAAATGTGATCAGTGGTCCAATCCCTTCAGGACTTGGGAAGTTGCAACAACTTAGGCATTTGGAGCTTGGGTCCAACATTTACAAGGGTGGGATTCTATGGCAATTGGGTAACATGTCAAAGCTAGAGTTTATGCATATTGCAAATGCTAATTTAATAGGACCTTTGCCTTTGGAATTGGGAAAGTTAAAGAGGCTAGAGACAATGATACTGTACAATAACAAGCTTACTGGATTCATCCCATGGCAGTTGAGAAATATTGCAAACATGGAGTGATTGGACTTATCTTTTAACATGCTCAATAGACAGATTTCTAAAGAGATTTCAATGTTTAGAAAGCTCACATTACTAAAACTGAATTGCAATAAAATCAGGGGAGGCATCCCTAAGGGAATTGCTGGTCTTTCTAGTCTACAAATTTTGTATATCTGGAGCAATTCCCTGTCAGGAAGCATTCCTGAACATTTGGGTAAAAATTATAGGCTAGTAGAATTTGATGCATCTAATAATCAATTAACATGACCCATCCCCTCTGACCTATGTGCAGGAAACAAATTAGAAATGCTTATCCTCTTCTCTAACCAATTAACTGGAAAATTCCCTCACAATCTTCCAAATTGTGCCCCTTTGTATAGGGTCCGGTGGCCCATAATAATCCTAGTGGTCACATTCCTTAAGGCCTTGGAAAGCTTCAAAACTTAAATTATAGGGAGTTCCCTTGTAACAATTTTAGTGGGCCTGTTCCCTCTGATCTCTTAAATTCACCTAGTTTGCAATTGCTTAATGTTTCTCATAATTCTCTTGAAGGCAGCCTTCCTCCAAATATCTGGTCTTCTCCAAGCCTGCAAATATTTTCAGTAGCTTTCTCAAATTTATCAGGCATGCTTCGATCCTTGAACATTCCAATTCTATATACAACCTTGAACTTTAGGGAAATAGCTTTTCAGGTAGTATTCCCAAATACATTGTCAATTGCCAAAATCTCTTGACCATTTCCTTGAGCCAAAATCACTTGACTCCCATTGCAGCCAGAATTGATCACTATGAATTAATCAATTTAATTGTTATTTTTGCCTTGGTGTTTCACCACAGATATTTTAGTTCATTGATTTAAATAATACACTACATATTATCTTATATGAAACTAGTACTATCATGGTGCTTTTAAAGTTTGTCTGTGAAACTAGTCAAGACTCATGGATGGAGAATTTTGATTTTTTATGCTTCTTGTGGTACAGATTTTAAATATACTATCTACTAAGTTATTATTAGAAGTCTGTTAAAATGTGCATACAGGTGGCAAGCAATAGAATTTGCAACACTTAAGCAGAACACAGAATCATTTTTTGATGATGGTAAATGGAAACCAGACACTATTGTTTCACACTGGTCACATGGAAGAGTAAAGGATGCAAAATTATTATGCTTACTTTGTCATTTTTTCTCTTTTTTTTTTACTGCAAACATTCTAAATTGGTTTAACAAGCTATTTTGGAATTGTCTAATAATGTATTACATATGGGCATTTGTGAGTTTGAGAATTAAGATAGGACACCTATTTTCACCTCATGAAGGACTTTTCCTATTAAAATATGCCTCCATTTATACTTTTGGAGTAAATATTAGGGTACTGTTTGCAGGTTTGAAAGGGATTATCCAAGGATGAAAAAGGCAAGCGAATAGCCTTTCAGCATTGGCTTGAAGCTGTAAGCTTATCATCATTCCCAGAAACATCATTGATAGTTAATTCTAGTGTATGTTTTCTGTGAGGAACAGTTCTTGAGTCCTTGTCTAATTTGAAATGTTTATTCAGTATCTATGCAGATTGATCCACACCACTGTTATGGGAATAACTTGCATTACTATTATGATGAATGGTATAAAAAACCAACATCACAACCATTTTTCTATTGGTAAGCTTACATATTTATTTTGGCATGAAAAGAACTATGTAGTCAACAATTGGTTGTATAGAAAGAAAAATTTTTAATTAGAGAAGTCCCATTTAATGAATGACCTTTTAAACCATGAGTTAAGCAGATTTGCATGTGTCCTGTATTGTTATCCCATGCAAGTTTACTGCTCATCCTGAAGTTTTATTAACTGTTTTATATAAAACTCGTTCTAGAAGGTGATGATTAATAGATTATGCTGCTATGGACAGAGCTCATTTTTATTTGTTAAATTGTTCTTGCTGATAACTTGATAAGTTTTTGGCAATCTTGAATGATGAAAATATTAATTTGATATTGTTAAGCATCTCTCTCTCTTTCCCCCTCTCTCGGTAATATGTATTTCCCTAGTTAAAACATAGAAAGCCCACGAGAAGATATATTGAATGACAGTGCTTTTGAATAAGTCAAATTTAACTTAATTAAAGTCATGATTATAGGCTTGATGTTGGAGATGACAGGGATCTTAATCTTGATGACTACCCAAGGTCAACATTGCAAAAGCAACAAATTAAATACCTTATCCCAGTAATATTTCTTAATTGATCTTCTCCTTACTTTCTCGATCTCCTGAAATGCAACAGTAGTTAATGATTATCTGGAGTTAGAACAATTCTGG
Organism: Pseudotsuga menziesii; assembly: GCA_001517045.1. NCBI lineage: Eukaryota > Viridiplantae > Streptophyta > Pinopsida > Pinales > Pinaceae > Pseudotsuga > Pseudotsuga menziesii. The sequence continues at coordinate 53,734 of LPNX010418695.1, forward strand.
TATTTTATTTGTCAAGGTGCATGTGGAGTAAACCTTCTGTGGGACACACATGTTCATTAGAGGGGGCTTTATATCTACCATCTCAGTTGTTTGAACTCATTATTCTTACAAATTTTATATTGCAAAATGAGAGATAGCAATACGAAGTTGTGATAAATAATGGTAAAATTGTGTACAAGCAAAATCAGCAACCAGTTGACACACCTGAAGGGTCTAAGTGGATATTTGTGATGAGCACATCTCACAACCTCTATGTTTGTCCTAAGTGGATATTTGTTTGTCCTGAGAACTATATTACTTTCATTACGTTGTTGATTGTTGTTATTGGTATTGTTTGTCATTCCATTACTGAGACTGATTCCTGTTATGGAAAGTGATTCAAAGCTGTAGCCTATACTAATATGATTGTTGTGATTAGTCAAATTATGATGTTTTTTCTGTATTGGATTATCTTCATCATCTGCTAACATGAAGTTCCATGCCTCTGACCTTGTTTCCTCTTGGTCAATACAGTTATATTCTCACTGCAGCAAGGTTGAGTGTTATGCTGTCTTTTGATTTCAACTCCTTTTATTACTATTTATTGTATATTTCTTTTTCGATTTTTAATGTGTTAAAAATGGAAAATTTATCTATCATTTTTCTTGACTTCATTCTATCTGGATAGCATTATTTCAAGTTGTTGATTTACATAATGTTTCTTCTTTCTGGTTCTTATGAAGTTTTCTTCATTGCACTTTCAGGTCATGGCCATAGTTGCAGACTTTATGCTTGTATGGATTCCTATCCCAACTGTTTCCAAATTATTTTATAACTGCCCTGATAATGCTTTCGAGGTAAATACTTTTAAATAATGGTTTGATGGCAACGCGATAAAATAAACACTATGTCAAATTTTTAAGGCATTGTCCTTTTAAATAATGTAATGGGTTGCTTTGAGAGGCACATCATACTCATTCCTTCAACGAGTAGGAGCCATTGTGGTAAGAATGTAACACACTTGTTTTTTATTAGTGTTTACTTGTTATTAGTGAAAGCTATTTGTGGTTGATTTTATTCTGGAATTGGAGATGTTTATTTATCAGAATCTAACTATCTTTGACTTCTTGCAGCGTAATGGTGCAAAATTATTTTTAGTGGGGACTTCAGCATCCTTGGTAAGGACCAAAATAAGATGTTTTTGTCTTGACATATTCAGAATTTTTTTGTCTATTTTTCTCTCAAGGTGAGTCCGTGTTCAAGCCCTAAGACAATCTTTAAGTTGCTTCTTAGGACATGTTTAGTAATAGGTGATTTGCGCACAAACCATGCTAATGCATGTATCGTATGTTCTATCCTAAATGGTAGCAGAGTTGCATATTTTTCATCATGACATAATCTATGGATGAATGCCACAATATTCATTTAAGGTATCTTGTATTTGTGACATACATTTAAAATTTAAAGAAAACATTATCTCAGGACAGCAGATCTGGAAAGAATGAGGATTTATAAATATTCAACTCTACAAATTTGCTCAAATGGAGTGCCACTGTTCTGCACTGCAAGAGGATGCAGACCTGCCCATGTGTCTGAGAGTGACTATATCAGTGGAGGCTCCGGTATTGAAAGAGCAGGAGAAAATTGTGAAGCAATAGATGATGAGAATTCCAAGAGCAGAAGATATATGTATTATCAAAGTATGTTGGAAGCAAATTGTGGCAATCCACTTCTTCTCAGCAACTAGATATGAAATTGTAGATTACAGCAATTTGCAGAGTTTGCTTCTAAATTAGAGGATATTACAAATTTCCTAGCCATTGATGATGAAATTTATGCAGTGGTGGATTGTTGATGGGGATTTAGAGTTCTAGTCCCTAGCCACTAATTTTATTTCACATGTAATTAGATGTTTCATAGAAGAGAAATTGAAGTACCTATTGCTTTATGTACTTGGTAAAGCATTATAGGTTGGGTTTGAACAAATCTAGAGGTCTTTTCTACCAAGGTTCCAATATTTTCCTTGTTTCCTGAGAAAGACTATGATATTAATTTATTGTATTTGATTAGGATTAGATCATGAGGATCCTATCTTAGAAACTACTTTGTCCAGTCTCAATTTGGCCAAAGGGACTTTAATTGGGGTAGTCATTTTCAAGATTAGCACCCAATGGCATCTTCCAGTGCCTCTGATATACATGTGATTATGGATATCAGATTTATGATAATACCGAAATTGATGATCTTGACACTTAGTGGTTTTTATACTCTCGTTTTGTCACAGATGCACAATACTGAGATTGAACCAGTTTGATTACATATTGAGATCTGAGATGGTGTTTTTTTGTGTGTGTTGTTCATTTTCTTTTTCTATACTAGTGGTGAGAAATGTGAAAAGTTTACTTATTTGTAGTCTTTCTTTGCTTCAAAGTGTTCGAGGGTTACGAAAACAGTATCTATTTCAAATGGAGGAATTTTTTTCAGGAGAAAGGATTTTGAACATGAAACCTGCTTACTACCGGACACTTGAGGAACCATCTCTTTGGTTTTCTCCAGAGCTTGTATGGGAAATCAGAGGTATAGGTAAGAGCTCTCCTTGAGAATGTTTTGATGGGTCCTTCCATATCGTTTCCCACACATTGACCAATTTTTCTTGTTTGCATGTACAAATTATTCCATTTCAGATCTCACAACTTCTCCAGTGCATCATGCAGTTTTGGGTTTATTCCATCCTTCTCGTGGAATATCCATGAGATTTCCTATATTTGTTCGCCTGCATATTGATAAGAGTCCAGAATATGGTAGCACACCAATGGATATGGTAGATTTATTTAACCATCAGACACGCAAGATGGATTTTTCTATTGACGATCAGAATCCATAGTTTTGTAAACTTGTATTAATCAATTGGTTGAATTTTGTTGCAAAGGAAAACATATGTCAGTGTGTTTATATCTTATATGAATTGGCTAAATTAGAAGAGAAACAAGAAGTGAGTTATGTGCTAAATTATTGGTGTTTTATAGCATTTTAAGGTGAATTGAGTTTGTTTTCTGGTCTCCAATTTGCAAAGGTAGATTTTTGTTATGGACAATGTTCCTTCAATGTGCACATGACACGATTTATGTTAATATAGACAAAATAGGTACATCTTTCGAAACTGATTTCCATTTGATTTGTATGAAGACCCTACTATGCACTAATGACAAGACTCATCTGACACTCAATATTGGATATTGACAGATCTGGAAATTTTGATGCATTTTATGGAATTCAAGCGAAATTTGGCAGTCCTACCGGATAGGCTCCCAGTAATGAAGAATTTGTATTTATGCTATATTCATGTACATCTAATCCTCACAAAGAAGTATATTTCATTGCAAGCCTTTCCATGGTTTTGTACTTTGAATAAAAGACTAAGTGATGGTGCCCTCAAGATTTCCTCTAGTTTGACCCTGAAAGATGCCCTTCTTGGCCAATTTACAAGGGCTTCTTGTAATCCTTTAGGATTTATAGAAAGAAATATTTAGAAAGACAAAGCTACGGGATTTTGTTTATGAAAGTATTTTTCCACTTTATATTCTCATTGCATCCATGTTGGAGTTTATCATACTCTTTATTATGCTATGTCTTAATTTTCATCGGATTATGGTTCTACAGGAATGACATACTTCAAACTCAATGAACTGAATCTAGTCCTGACAATTTCCAAAATATTTGAATTAAAAGAGTCGACATTTTGTCTTAAATAATGTGAAATGGTGCAAGGGCTGCAATTTTGATAATCATAAGCAACATTTATTTTTGTCTTTCAAGATTGATTCTAAGCAGAGCATATCAAATCAAATATATAACCTGGAAAAATGCCTTGCGCAATACCCATGTTGGTTATCGATTTTTTGTATCATGTACCTGTAAGCTCATCTTTTTAATTGAAACAGTAAATCTCCAATCACATGCTTTTAACACAATAAGACATTTTTATATGCATCAAGGTCTCAGAATCAGTTTGAAGACAAATTTATCAGTGGTAGGCCTATATAGATTTGTGGAATTCAACAAATTTGAGAGTGACACAAACATAATTTACTTGTTTGTAGTCTTTCTTTGCTTCAAAGTGTCCGAGGGTTACTAACACAGTAGCTATTTCAGATGGAGGAATTTTTTTCAGGAGAAAGGATTTTGAACAAGAAACCTGCTTACTACCGGACACTAGAGGAACCAGATCTTTGGTTTTCTCCAGAGCTTGTATGGGAAATCAGAGGTATAGGTTAGTGTGTTCCTTGAGAATTTTTTGATGGGTCCTTCCATATATTTTCCCACATATTGACCACTTTTTCTTGTTTGCATGCACAAATTATTCCATTTCAGATCTCACAATTTCTCTAGTGCATCAAGAAGTTTTGGCTTTAGTCCATCCTTCTTGTGGAATATCCATGAGATTTCCTAGATTTATTCGTCAGCGTATTGACAAGAAGCCAGAAGATGGTAGCACACCAATAGATATAGTAGATTTATTTAACCATCAGACACGCAAGATGGATTTTTCTATTGACGATCAGAATCCATAGTTTTGTAAACTTGTATTAATCAATTGGTTGAATTTTGTTGCAAAGGAAAACATATGTCAGTGCCTTTATGTCTGATATGAATTGTCTAAACTGGAAGAGAAACATGAGGTGAGTTATGTGCAAAATGATTGGTGTTTTAAAGCATTTTAAGGTGCATTGAGTTTGCTTTCTGGACTCAAATTTGCAAATTGAGATTTTTGTTATGAATAATGTTCCTTCGGTGTGCACATGACAAGATTTATGTTAAGACGGACAAAACATGTACATATTTTGAAACTGATTTCCATTTGATTTATAGGTAGATCCCTACTATGCACTAATGACAAGACTCATCTAACACTCAATTTTGGATATTGACAGATCCAAAAATTTTGATGCATTTTATGAAATTCAAGCAAAATTTGGCAGTCCTAGCGGATAGGCTCCCAGTAGTGAAGAATTTGTATTTATGCTATATTCATGTACAGCTGATCCTCACAAAGAAGTATATTTCATTGCAATCCTTCCCATGGTTTTCTACTTCGAATAAAATACTAAGGGATGGTGCCCTCAAGCTTTCCTCTAGTTTGACCCTAAAAGATGCCCTTCTTGGCCAATTTACAAGGGCTGCTTCTTGTAATCCTTTAGCATTTATAGAAAGATATATTTAGAAAGACAAAGCTACATGATTTTGTTTACGAAAGGAATTTTCCACTTTATACTCTCATTGTATCCATGTTGGAGTTGATCATACTCTTTATTATGCTATGTGTTAATTTTCATCTTATTATGGTTCTACAAGAATGACATACTTCAAACTCAAGGTACTGATTCCAGTCTTGACAATTTCCAAAATCTTTGAATTAAAAGAGTCAACATTTTGTATTGAATAATGTCAAATGGTGCAAGGGCCGCAATTCTGATAATCGTAAGCAACATTTATTTTTGGATTTCAAGATTGATTCTAAGTAGAGCATATCAAATCAAATATATAACCTAGAAAAATTCCTTGCGCAATACCCATGTTGCTTATCGATTTTTTTGTATCAAGTACCTATAAGCTCATCTTTTTAATTGAAACAGTAAATCTCCAATCACATGCTTTTAACACAATAAGCCATTTTTATATGCATCAGGGTCTCAGGATCTCTTTGAAGAAAAATTTATTAGTGGTAGGCCAATATAGATTTATGGAATTGAACAAATTTGAGAGTGACACAAACATAGTTTACTTGTTTGTAGTCTTTCTTTGCTTCAAAGTGTTCGAGGGTTACTAACACAGTAGTAGCTATTTCAGATGGAAGAATTTTTTTCAGGAGAAAGGATTTTGAACAAGAAACCTGCTTAATACCGGACACTTGAGGAACCAGATCTTTGGTTTTCTCCAGACCTTGTATAGGAAATCAGAGGTGCAGGTAAGAGTTGTCCTTGAGATTTTTTTGATGGGTCCTTCCATATCTTTTCCCAAATATTGACCACTTTTTCTTGTTTGCATGTACAAACTATTCCATTTCAGATCTCATAGTTTCTCCAGTGCATCAGGAAGTTTTGGTTTAGTCCATCCTTCTCGTGGAATATCCATGAGATTTCCTATATTTAGTCACCAGCGTATTGATAAGAAGCCAAAAGATGGTAGCACACCAACAGATATAGCAGATTTATTTCACCATCAGACACGCAAGATGGATTTTTCCATTGACGATCAGAATCCATAGTTTTGTAAACTTGTATTAATCAATTGGTTGAATTTTGTTGCAAAGGAAAACATATGTCAGTTCCTTTATGTCTGATATGAATTGGATAAATTGGAAGAGAAACATGAGGTGAGTTATGTGCTAACTTATTGGTGTTTTATAGCATTTTAAGGTGCATTGAGTTGTCTAGACTCCAATTTGAAAATGGAGATTTTTGTTATGAATAATGTTCCTTCAGTGTGCACAGGACAATTTTTATGTTAAGACGGACAAACAGGTACATCTTTTGAAACTAATTTCCATTTGATTTGTAGGAAGAACCCTACTGTGCACTAATGACAAGACTCGTCTGACACTCAATATTGGATATTGATAGATCTGGAAATTTTGATGCATTTTATGGAATTGAAGTGAAATTTGGCAGTCCTAGAGGATAGGCCCCCAATAGTGAAGAATTTGTATTTATGCTATATTCATGTACAACTAATCCTCACGAAGAAGTATATTTCATTGCAAGCCTTCCCATGGTTTTGTACTCCGAATGAAAGACTAAGGGATGGTGCCCTCAAGCTTTCCTCTAGTTTAACCTTGAAAGATGCCCTTCTTGGCCAATTTACAAGGGCTGCTTCTTGTAATCCTTTAGCATTTATAGAAAGATATATTTAGAAAGACAAAGCTATTGGATTTTGTTTATGAAAGGCGTTTTACACTTTATATTCTGATTGTATTCATGTTGGAGTTTATCATATTCTTTATTATGTTGTGTTAATTTTCATCTCATTATGGTTCTATAGGAATGACATACTTCAAACCCAATGCACTGATTCCAGTCTTGACAATTTCCAAAATATTTGAATTAAAAGACTCAAAATTTTGTCTTGAATAATGTCAAATGGTGTAGGGACTGCAATTCTAATAATCATAAGCAACAATTATTTTTGGCTTTCAAGATTGATTCTAAGAAGAGCATATCAAATCAAATATATAACCTGGCAAAATGCCTTGCGCAATACCCATGTTGGTTATTGATTTTTTGTATTAAGTACCTATATGCTCATCCTTTTAATCGAAATAGTAAATCTCCAATTACATGCTTTTAACACAATAAGTCATTTTTATATGCATCAGGGTCTCAGAATCTCTTTGAAGACAAATTTATCAGTGATAGGCCAATATATATTTATGGAATTGAACAAATTTGAGAGTGACACAAACATCTAACTAAGGGCAAGGCGGTTCAGATCATTGATTGCATGTTGTAGGTTCCATCCATGTTATCTCAAAAGCATGTTGCAGGTCCATAGTCAAAATAGTTTTCATGGAAACAAATTTTTCCACATGCAGCAAAAAAAGAAGAGGGAAAAGCATATGTAGGATGCCAACAACGCATCTAGCTAGTTTCACCAGAAACATACATACACTCGAATTTATGTCTAATTAGTGAGGTCTAGTAATCCAAACACCTACATTGACAATTCCAATTATTTGATAGTTATAATTAGGAATTATGTAGGACACCATTAAAACTACTAAATTATAATAACCACACATAAATCGATGAAAAATGACTAAATTAGTGACCAATAAATGAGATTAATAACCAAAATTTGCATATAAAATGACCAAAAATTGAGAGATACGTGACCAAACAATGAGATATAAATGACCAAAACAATGACCAAAATTCACATATCAATGACCAAAAAACAGTTTTGGTAGCTAATTTACAGTCTTTTATTACACGACCAAATTTGGCCATATTCTAGTTTGTCATGTGGTCATTAATTTGGTCATATAATTGGTCATTGATTCAAATAAATGACCAAATATATGACTAAATCAATGACCAACTGACAAGCTATAAATGACCAAAATAAAAATGACCAATTTTAGTTACGTAATAAAGATCGTAAATTAGCCACCAGCGATCGCCAAACCAAAAGTGGTCATTGATATGCAGATTTTGGTCATTTTTTTGGTCACCAATATCTCATTTTCCACTAGTGTTAACCCTAGCATAATGGCAATTACTTTATTTTTGTTGGTTAGCAACAACAAGGAACTTTATCGTTCTGCTCAAAATTGGAAACCCTCGAAAGGCCTCTGCCATAAGATGAATCATTTGGAACTTGCCTCCCCAAAAGACTAAGAAGTGGAGATTATTTACAAATCAATATGGAAACTTGGATCCACATTTGGATGCCACACTGAACAAAATTCGTGACATTATTTTTGCGCAAGGAATGAAGAATACTACGTGCTAGGTATAGTTGTGCCTATATCATAAGTCATGATAGTATACAAGGGATTCGGTCGAATGATACAAGGTGGATGAAGAATAGGATGAGGATTAGGACCTGAGGAACAACAATGGATGACGAAAAGGAGGAGGTACTCAAAAAGGCTCACGAGGTTCAACACGAGAAAAATGATGAAATATATCAGCTGGGAAAATAGATGGCTAACCTGAAGGAAAGCTTGATTGCTAAGGAAGATTCACCTGTTGATACTCCATATGAATTAGCAAGGAACGTGAATCCATGATTTTTGTTGATGATGAAATGTATATCCATTGGTGTTGTTGCAATAAATTTTCATATTAACTCTTTCCATAATAAAATGGTTGTTTCCTCAGCATGTAGCGTTAGTTGTCAAAGAATCAATTTTAGATCAAAAGTGGTAATTCCACATGTTTGGAAGAATGAAAAATGATGTAAATAGGTGAATGATCTTGATAGAAACCCAAATCTATGCTGCTAAAAAATTTGCGATATTACATAGAACTCACAGCCACAAATGACAACTTTAACTTTCCAAATGCTAAAGTTAACATCCAACTGTCTCAAAATTGAAACCATACATTATTATTTTATCATGTTATGTCATGTTTCATGTGCTTCTGCAATCATTTAAAATAAATTAATTATGTTTTAATTTAAAAATCTAAACTTAAAGTTTCCAAAGCTTCCAAATATCAAATATTTTTATATTTAGTATCCTAGTGAATGGATTTTTATTGACAAATTAGTTTTTTCATCAATATTATCTTGTTTATTCTCTGACCTGTAGAGCACATTTTTTTTTGATGGCATGTCATGTGTCCCTTTTAAGGAGAGCGGACATATTCGGAATGTCGAACACCATGATCGAAAGATATGGACATCAAATTAAGATCATGATCAAGAGTGGTAGAAAATAGCTTTGCATGGTTTTTGGAATGGATATCAATGGCATGTTGGAATGTGCTATATATGGAAAAAACGTCGCTAAAAAGTAATAAAGACAAATACTATAAAATACCAACATCAAAGAGAAGGGATCCATATGTTATAAAATAAACTAAGCGACCGAAAAGTAAATGCCACCTCTTTCTGCATGCATGGACATCAAGCCTACCATATGTGAGGCATAGAAACTTCAGCTATGCTTTGTTCTCGAGCTTGAAGCAATTGTGTTAATATGCCTATGCCATTGTAATGCAATCCCACACTTAACATATATTTTTCAACCACCTCAGCAGGGACTGCGCTGCTATGCAACACTTGTCTATGGTTGGATTGATCCCGTGCATTGCATATTGGATTATTCAGTGTCCTACAACTCAGTTCATTCTTATCTTTGTGAATGGTATTATTGGTATATTTATTCATCCCTAAAACTTCCACTGTATGTTTTGATCACATTTTATATCATGGGTCAAAGCTTAAGCTCACACGAAGATTGAATTTTGATCTTTACCAAGGTTATGATGAGATAAAACTTGAGTCTTTTATGACTAAGGTGCATTCTTCACACTTTTTCTAAATTCATGTTTAATGGTTATGAGTTGGATCATGGTGATATTTATAAAATAGTTGTGATATGAATTTTGATAAGGAAAACAATCCTAAAAAGAAGTAAATTTAGGTTAATAATATTTATTAAATTTTAAAATTGAGACCATAGGTGAGCTGACTTGGGATGAATCTCTTCCTCAACATGTCTATATCTATTATTGCTACTAAGACTTTAATTTATTCTTTCTTCTATGTTCTCTCATTTGGTCATGTAAATTTTTTTATTTTGGAATTCTCTCACTTTTTCCATATGACTCTTTTTATTTTTGACTTTATATTTTGTACTTTACGTAATGTTCTTTTTTGAAGATTTGGAGAAAATTACAGTTCGGGCATTTTCAAGCTTGACTAGTCATGACTCTAGAGGGTTCTAAATTTCACCAAATGGCTGTGAATTTGATAGGAAATGGTATAGAGATTATTAATACATACCAAGTATTTTTATGGATACTTTGTATCTGAAATTAGACTTCTGCAACCTTGTTTTGGGTTAAGGAGAAATAGTGCAAATTTACTAGGAAAAAGTGGTCAACTAGTCCTTCTTAGTTTGGTTCCAAGCACCACCAAACCTTTCCAAAATTATTATGTAGAGATCCTATGGGATTTAAAACATACTAACATACCTCATAAACTCAATGGTTGATTCAGTAATTCATTTTGGCATGTTACTCAAGTTTGCACAACTTTGACCGATTTCTAGCTTTAGACTCGTGAAAACCAGGTTGACCCAAATGCACCCAAATGACTTCAAATTATGTATGGAAGAGCTTGAGGGGTATCATTACATCCTAATTCATAACATTAATGATCATACACTTTCCAATTTATTCTTTAACTTGATTTTTTCCATATGGAAAAAAGGAGAAAAACACTAGGAAACCGATGTTAATACCCCCAAGGGTAGATGACACTTTTGGCTCTCAAAATGCAGTGCAGACCTAAAAAATTTGATACCAAAGTATGGGGATGGACATCCGACATCAGGGGCTGTAATTAATCATGGGTATTATCTCTATAAATTGATTAAAGTGTAACATTCACATGACCATTTTCAGGGGAATTGCTTATGGGGAAATGGCATAAGTAGCTTGATTTTAACATATGAAAGGTAGAGTTAAAGATTCAGAAGAGGATGTGACATATAGAAACCATATACAAAATACAAATTTATGCCCAAATATTATTATACATTAGTGAAATTCCTTCATACAAGTATGATATACAACTCATTCAACATGGGAGTCAAATACATGAAAACTAAAGATTTAATAGCATTGAATTGCAAGAGTTTCACATGTGGATTTCTTGGATTTTGAGCCATGGAGCATAGGTACATGAAATTTACACAGTAATACATCATACATGGCTATCACAACATTATAAAACTAAGAGAACATTTCTCATGCAAATATGATATAAAACCACTTCAAGATTGAAGCAAAATCCATGAAAAGTAGTTATTCAAGAGCATAGGGAATGCAAGCCTTTCATACAAGTATTTATAATATGTCAACTTACAGAGCATATGGAGATGAGATGACAGATCCATACATAATATACCCAATCTTGGGCAACAAATATCCTCAACAAAATGTAAGCACTAGTCCAATAAGTGCACCATCAACATCAGAGTGTGGGGGGATGGAGAAGAAGGAATGAGAGAATAAGGAGATAGATGAGAATTATATTGTATGGACCTTAAAAATGAAACTAAAAATCCTTCATTAAGCTCCATTGAGAGGTCTGAATGGCCTATCCATCAACCAAATTGTAAAAGAATCTAACTCCCTCAGAAGCAGGGAGAGTGAACACTCATCATGTAATGGACAAGCAAAATCTCTCCAAAATTCCAAAGGACAATTAAAAAATGATCAAAATCCATTATCCTTCCTAATGACATCCTTTTATAACTTCGTGAGGCACCCTAAGGTCGAATTTCCCACCATGGGATTCCTCCAACTCATCTTAGTGGTTTAGTAATTCTCATGACACTTGTCTTCCTCTTCATGCTCCAATTCTTTCCCCAATTCGAATGGATGCCTCTAACTGACAAAGTCGACGTTTTGGTGGCTATTTCTAGCCCTGTCATGTCATATTTTTCATATGTATGCAATTAGGTCTGAATTTTCCATACTTGTCATAGAATATTTCATCATTTGTCATCATATAGTGCATCGAATCTACTTCCAAGTGGCACAACTTGTATTCTAGTCTCTTCCTCTTCCACGGTAGTTACTCTCCTTTACCTATTCGAATTCCTTGGCTCATTATATGATATTTGACACCACATAACCCTCCAACAACGTTACATTACCCATGTGTTCAAAATTGGATGAAGATCATGCCAAGTGTGTGGGGAATCTAGTCATCCAAAGGCTCTACAAGCTTCCAAGTGTCTTCATGAATCCATGCCACCTTATTTACTTAGCATTAATCATTCAGGTGACCCATTTAAATATGAATATGGTAAACCAAATTCCATTTAGGTCTCATAGCCCGTTATTACAAAATTTATGTCTCCATCTCAACCTAGGGAACTAGTAGGTTGGTGGAACATTATTTGTAAGTAGTCTTATTTGGAAATTATTTAATTGGGGAAATGACATTTTATATGTTTTTTTTGCCATAAATTCTTGTTGTGATTAAACATCAAATCCTTAGGGTAAGGATGTATTGTAAATTTTTATTATTTTGAATTATGAGATATAAATTTTAATATAGTGTTTAGAACTATTGGAGGTTGAGATAGAATTGTAAAATTGTGCAATGAATAATGTCAATAAAGGTAAAACTATATAAAAATGGGAATTTACTTTCATTTTTATATTTATGGATTATTTGCATAAATTTATCATTGAATTTATGTATATAGTTGAAGTTTGATTTTTGTAATAATGCCATTTAAACATTTTATTCAGTTTATTGATTCTTCAATATCATCTTTGCTATATATGGAAATTATATTAAACATTTATTTAATTTATTTATTTTTTAATTTATAATAGCAAACATTTAATTAAATGGAAATTATATATATATATATATGAAATTATAAATAAAGATTATTTTTAATATTAAAATAATAAAATTAAAATATATAAATAATGATTTTATAAATAGATGATTATATTTATAGATTTGATTGTTTCTATCTATTAATCATAATAATAACAATAACAGCAATAATAACCTTCCATTAAAAAACAAGACATTAACAAACAGAGATTGGGTTATATTTAGTAAAATGGTTTTGGGTCAAAAATTTTGGTTTTGATGATAGCCAAAGAAAATAATGTCATCTTTGGTGGCATCTTTCCATGCATGTTAGATTCATTTATATATGACATATAATAACATGCTCTAAACCCCTAACTTATCATTTATAAAGATGCCCTATTTTTCATCCTCTACATGCATTTCACGTTGAGAATGAAATATGATATCGACTGGCATGACATGGATCTTCCGAGACATAGTTTTGAATATGCCCACTTTAAACTTCTGCTGTACGACAACAACATGGACACGTCTGTCAAAGAAGAGCGAAGAGACAGATGTAGCATCCCAGTTTTCATAGAAAATATGCTTCCGTTGCAGGGAAATATCATACTAAATCTTTGGTTACGGGCATGGATACCACTCTTGCAATAATTGCATTGAATATACAACCAAATTCCATCGTTCGAAAGTTACAATCTTTCAAACCTTGAATAAATAGTCTCATGGGCGGTGACGGCTATGACAGTAATCGAGTAGCGACGCTCAATTTGATAGGGCTAACATCAGAAGGAAAATATGGGAAGGAATCTCCATCATTGGTGTCATAAATGTAAGAGGAATCTAGCCAAGTGCGCATGAAACTCCCATTTGGATCTTCCTCTCACATGTAAGTTACAATTCATCCAAAATTAGACCTATGAAGTATATGGAAAATTATATTAACCTCATAATCCATCCCAAAACATTAGGATTCACATAGATTCAAAATTACAAGAGGAGGATGCCATTAACATAGGAATTCTAGCTTGTGTGGGCCCCATAGTCTCCATGTGTCTCCATGATCCATTGCCACTTCAATTTTATATTGTATTTATTTAATAATATACATTATTAAATATTTATCCTCTTCTAATCTCTAAACATCATTTATTATCCCCCTTATTGCAAATCTCCAAGCTTCCACCCCCAACCTAGGAAACTAGTGATTTTCCTCCTTGGCGATTATTTGACTTTTATCATCCATTTGAAAACTTTGATGAATATGGAAAATGTGATCTGGAAATTGTGACCCAATGAAATATTTGGGACATTACACATGCAAAAAAAATTACATCTCTTGCGACTGCAAATCAATGACAATATTTCTTAATCAGGTAACTGAACTAGTATTGTCCAGTAATAACAAAGTTTGAAATTTTAAAATACGACTCAATTGTACATCAAAGAAAACACTCACTGCATCCATTTGCAATATAGAAAACTCTAGTGTCCTCCTCCTTGCAGAGAGTCTCCCCGCAATTCTTTTCTGTGAATTAAAAAAAATATGTCAATTATCTCAACAATTATCAACATGTACATGTACAAATCAATTATGGAAAAACTGAACATCTCACCTAAAAAATTTGTTCCTCAGAATGAGAATGGATTTCTTCAGTAGAAAGAGGATCCATAGGTTGAACATCAACCTCAGTCGCATGCACTAATGGACTTGGGTGTAGCTACATTCACCAAATGATAAAATAGTTAGACATCGTGCATGTCCATAGACAATACAAATGAACTGTACAATTACAAATATTCAAGTAGATGTACCTCTGTGTGACTTATCCCTATTGTATATGCAGCATCAACAAGCCCACTAAGGTCTAGAACAAATGACTCTACATCCTGATGTTGTAAACATGTGAAAATAAAATTAAGAAAAACTAGCTGTGAAGTGAATGCAAAGCTAAGTAGCAACTTCCATTGGAAGTGTGTACATTACCATGCAATGAGTAGGTTGATCATCATGGACACCCACTCTTTTCAAGGAAGAGGGTCAGCTGGTGTAAACAACCCTCTTATCTATGTTTGTTCTATGGGGAGATCCAAACCAAAGAGGCAGTACAGGGATTTGTGATGATGTCTACAGTCATAATGTGTTACCATAGTTATACATGGAATTGAATGGATGGAATAATATATACTGAAAAAATAACATGTTGTAATATACTTACCCCTTCATGGGACATATCTCCCCCATGGGAGGGACCGCTTCCAGCAATTTCTTGCCCCTCTTCAGATCCAGATAGCATCTGCAAGTTTAAAAATTGTAAATATTAACAATCTATAAAGGAGTGTATAGTAAGAAATTTAAATAATTTGAACAAGATTCAGTCATTAACCATGTACTTACATTCTTCAGGCAATCGTAAATTCCACCTAAGAGTATTTTACTGAGATCAGTGTCTCCAACATTTGGTTCTAAATGGGGTTCTTGCAACTTCAAAAGTTGTAAATATTAGACAATTTAACAAATTAATCAAGAATAACACATGCATTAACAAAATGATATGTATTAAAAAAATGACACATTTTTAAATATTACCTCAGTGTTGGTTGTTTGGGCCTCGAATACAACCACACTGGGTGCACTAACAGCCCCGTGAGAGGCATAAATATCATGCAATAGTAAACATTGCATATATTAGGAATCTTTTAATTTGTGTACAATATGGAAAAATTAAAAATTGAATGACAATAAAGTTTTAATAATGTCCTTACCTAACCACCAATCATTGTGGAGGTACCATGTCTTGGTCAAGGACCATAACAAGATTGACCACACATTGTGCACATGTGTGGCTCGCTCTAAGGCACATGGGATTCCTGTCTATCCCCACCAATAAATGGTCCTCTACCACCGAAAGCTAGTAGTTGTACCCCAGCAGAGGAATAGGACCCTTCTTGGTCAATATTTGTCATGTGCCAGGAGACCATATCAGCTAGAGTCATAAATGCCTCCTGTGTCTGGGAAACCATAACATGTGGAGGAGGGATGTCTGCCCTCAGTAGCTGGGCATGGGGTGCAGGTATCCATCGATTGGCATCTCTATGCCTAGCATTGGGTCGATTTTGAGGCATCCCTCTACCAACGCCCTGGAATCCCAACATGTCAAAATAGTTGACATGTTTCCCCATCACAAACTCTACATACAAATTTTGGAGGAAGTACAACGGTACATCCCGATTGTTGTGCGGGGGAATGTCAAAAACCATGTACCATCTATCCATCCAATTGTATATAATGGGTGGAAAGGTGCACCACTCAATCGAAATATGTGTCCCGGTGCTCTCCGAAATGAAATCCGTCCTAGGCACTCTAAACAATGTATAAATGTGCTCTTTGGTTATTTTTTATCTTCTTTATCTCATTGTAGCTCAAACCATTAGCATATTCTTGTCTTTTTCTTTCCCTGTAGTATGTGATGCTACATAAAGCATCGTTCGATCTGGATATTGTATCAACTATAGTTAGCAATGAGTCTAACAAGGAGCGGCCGAGCTCCTCTACACCCCTCCAAGAAAAACCATTCTCTCTAATATTTCCAATAACCCTCAATATCTCGGCATTGTGGTCCATAGTAGCCACTAAAATCATAAATACAAATAAAATATCATTAGAAAAATAAAGACATGATATAATGACATCTCTAAGCAATGAAAAGTGTAAAACTAATGTCTGAGAAATAACAACATAAACTAAATCTATTATTTAAATTTTAAAATTGATCTTGAATTTTACAGTAAAGAATAAATATTTAACCTTTTTTTTAATTTTAAATTTATGTCCTAAATTCAAGTATTAATTCCAATTTCCATATGCATGTCTACATAAAATGTGCTATGTGCATATGTTGATTGGGAAGCTCCTCTAGATTATTCTAAGTCTTGGATTATGAAGTTTCATCGAAATTGTGAGGTGCTGACTAATTCCCTTGCAGGACCAGCGCCCAGATTGCGGGTAGAGGCAACGTATAGAGCCTAGAAGAGGTGGCATAATTTTCTATTGATGAATAAAATCCTAGTATATGAAATGGTTTTGTTAAAAATGTAATTATTTGTTGTAGTGTGATGGTTTTTGGACTGCAAATTCTATTTAGCAGATCTTTGTTTATATGTAATTTGGGCCACGCATGGATTCCACTTGATTTTATTTTAGTTCTATGCTCTCTTTCTATATACCCATGAGAGACTAAATGTATAATTGTGTATAGTGGATTTTATCATTGCAAGGTTTCCACTGGATTCTATCTTGTATGATAGTATGTGATTGGGATGTAATCAAACACATCAACCTCCCTATGTATCTTGATGTTCATAGAGCCTATTGTTGAACTTCGTTGTCTTGACCTTAACCAAAAATTACCCTTCAGTCAAGAGGAAATTTCATCAAAACTATAAGGTGTTTATTGATGTTCTTGGACGACCAAATTCGATATTTTAGATATAGGCAAGGGAATTACCATGTTTGCTTATGTATTTTAGGGAAGATATGAACTCTACTTGATTTTTTTCAGTTGTATGAAAGTTTGCAATATAATTG
The DNA here is from genome assembly GCA_001517045.1 of Pseudotsuga menziesii. Taxonomy (NCBI): domain Eukaryota; kingdom Viridiplantae; phylum Streptophyta; class Pinopsida; order Pinales; family Pinaceae; genus Pseudotsuga; species Pseudotsuga menziesii. The sequence goes on from LPNX010418695.1 coordinate 71,378, forward strand.
ACAAACTTTGCATATTTTTTAATTTTGGTTTCGATTCATAATGATGCTTACAAATATACATATGCAAATAGTGAATTTCATTTGTTTTTTATGAGTTAATTGGGCATGTAAATTACTTATGCAAACTTGTAATGTGCTTGACAAAATTTGCATATTTGTGAATTTTGGTATGGATTCACAAGGATGCTTGTGAATATGCATATGGAAATAGTGAAATTGACTTGTTTTTTATGAGTTAATTGGGGTTTTGGTTTCTGTTGGCCATCTAAATTCCATTTGGGGTTTTGGTTTCCATTGGCCATGTAAATTCCATTGGGGTTTTGGTTTCCATTGGCCATATAAATTAAAATATTTTGGTTTCATTTCAAATTAGGGCAATGAAAATAATGAATATAGGGTAAATAGCATGAGAGGATTTGAAGAAAATACCTCACAAAGAAGAGGTTGATCCCAAGGTTGATTTTGTTTCCTTTTTCTGACCCAAAATGCGTTCTCCCTCACTCATCCTGGTCCATCGAAGCTCCAATCACTACGACGTTGTGGCAAAAATGACGATCTCGGCCTGTTTTAACCTTAAAACAGGTTTCAGTAAATGCGTGCACGTTTTTGCAAAGTAAAACAAGAGCACGATTTGTATTAATAAAACGTGGGTGCATTTTTGTGTATTATCCTAATTGGCATGCATGTTGGTAGCCTCGGGACTATGCTTGGTAGGGTCAGTGTTTCTTGAGATGATTTCTATTTTATGGATCAAGAGTGATTGAATTCACTCTATCATTGCATATAAAAGGTCCCCCAACTTTGTACACTCACCCGTACATATGTATGTATTAAAAACATTTAATATAATATATTCTTTCATCGTAAAATTTAGGTTATAATATTATTTATATATTAAATTAATTTTCAAATGTAATTGTTTCTATAAGATATGAAATAAATATGACTAGCAAATATCCATCATTTGGATATGAAAAGGCCCATAGGTTTTATAAAAATGATTGGCATAAGTGTTCTGAATATCCATCGAGAAGGGGGAATTTCCATGCCATCTCATCTACTAGATGATAGGAAATTTACTAGATCTAGTCTTCAAAAAATAATAACTGGAGATGAAGACAAAATTTAAACATAAAACTCGATATTAAAAATATTTTAAAAATTTAAACATAGAACTAGAGTGTTTTCTTACGTTAAAAATTTATGTGCAAAATACTTGAACTCCTACAAAAATAAATTTTATTGAATTAATCATTTTGAGTTTGATTGAATAAAATATAAAAGGAAATGGTATTTATATACAAAGAACAAATCCTAATTCCTGAACATGGATAAACACTTATCGTTTAACAACCACCAATGGAGAGTTTGAAACTAATGGATATTATCCCCCTATATATGTGTAAACATAAGATTAAAAAAAATAGTGTGATACAGCAAAAGAGAAGACATAATTATTCAATGTTAGTAAACATACATAAACAAATTTTTCAATTCAAGTTCAGGTTCATGGACACCCATACCCTACGCATGTAGATGACAACATTCCATTTCGTCATTTTTAATAGTTTGTCTTTCTTGGTGGAAGTGTTTGGTTTGTGTATCACCATGAAATACCATTAATGCTCATGCCTTGACAATTTTTGGAGGCTGAAGATTAATGGAGGCTATGAAATTGAGTACATTTTTTAGCTAACTTGACACAAAATACGTGAACTTGTGAAACTTTAACTGATTGTCGAGAGGGTCAAATGACAAGGGTTTTGTTAAAAAAAAATGAAAACAACTAGTACAACGAGATGAACACAATGACACAAACTTCAATACATGACAATTACCAAAGGGAAAGACGAAAAATATTCAATACTCAATCCAAAAGTTGATAGAATATGATGACACACATGCTGTAATTAATTGGTGGATTTGTCGAAGGGACAATACGAAAACATAAATGGTGAAATAATAAATGGACACGAGAAACACATTCTCATGATCAATTTCTATAATACTACATACAAGCACATTAACATAAGTGGTCAAAATGATATGTTTCATGTCCATAATTATAATGGTGCTGGTCGTTGACATATCATCATGAATAATTTAATGTCTTGTTAGGATGTCGTTATGATCATGTCTCACTAGGACATCATCATGATCAAACATAACACTAATATTTTGGTGTCGATTAAATTTCTAAACTATGACATGTGATGAGGTCTAAAATTTATTAAATTTTAACACTACAAATGGATTCTAAGACTCTCTATCTCTAAATACATATCCAGAGTTAAAATTTAGTAAATTGTACAAATTCATTGTCAAAATTGTAATTAATTTCCATTGTCAAAGTGACACAACTAAAAATGATTAAATAAGAGATCAATTGCTATATGGTCATTTTTAGTTTAGTTCTTATCTTGTGACCAAATTGGTCATTTTTAGTTTAGTTATTATCCCATGACCATATTGGTCATTTACCTTGGTATTTTTAGTTAGTTGACTTTAAATTTATCAATTTTCATCATTTATCCATTGAAAAAGATATGGTGACCATTTTTTTTGGTCAATTGGTCACTTATCTCTCATTTTGTACTAGTAAAAATACTCTCTGAACAACTTCCACTCTCAACTTAGACATATCTATAGTGCAACAAGATAGGATTCAACATAAACATACCAGATAAATATAGACAACAAGCTCGTTTTCCTACTTAAATAGTGAAACAACAAAGGAATCAATGGCATGTCAAATATATCAAGACTAAGAAGTTTAAAGAAGGATATTGGAAATCATTAAATTACTTAAGGTTCAAGAAGTTCAAAATAAAGCTGATAACCAAATTTTGAGGCACATACCAAATTGACACTTGTTATTACAATGGATCGGTAAAATAAGGACCATTGATGAATATGAGACTCCATTGTTGGTTAATGGCCACTAACTAAAATTGTACAAGGAACCACTCTCCAAATACCAATTCACAAAAAATCACTATAAGAAGCAACTGATGTTGGTGAAGGACATCGATTTAATCATGACCAATTGAAGCAGTGAAAGAAAAGAAAACAAAGTAAATAAAACAAAGAAAAAATAAATTATGTAACTAAAAACTTATTCTGAAGCACTTACAAGACAGACTACTGGTGAAAACTAGTCATGGAAGCTATAGTCTAAATAAAAGAAAATTAATTGTTGTATATATGATAAATGTTACTTTTTTAGGACATCAATAATAACACAACTCTACATCAATTTCTACTAATGTGCCTAGATTTCCAACTACAACTTATTCACCTAGTAATAAAGAATTAAGTCTATTCCAATCATTGCAAATGAGCCTAACCACTAACAATAGAAAATTGGAATATAGACACTTACTGCAAATAAGACTAACAACTACTGATAGAAAATCAAAATCTAGTCACCTGCAATAAGTGAATTGGATAACTACTGACGAAAAAACCCAATCCGCACAACTACATCAAGAAAGCGTAAATTTACTAATAGAGAATATACATGTAGATTTCCCAACATTCAATTCCACATATAAACAGATGGTGAATCAATAGTATGAGGTACATAGTTTATATCTTATCAATTTTTATTTGTTAATTATGTAAGAAACCTACAACTTAAACAAATCAAGATAATCATTATGTTGAGGCTAGTAGACTACAATTCAATGGGGGTTTGTTTCATCATGAGGAATGACAGAATGGTAATAAAATAATTCCACATGGTTGTGGTGTCTATCAGTAATATGAATTACATCATTTCTTTCCCATCATAAATCATTAAAAATAATCTATGGAAAATCCATTTTCGTCAGCTGAAAATACTAGTTATGGTTATATCAAGGCCAATTCCCTCCAAAAATAACCATTAACAATGTTAGTATTTTAATGAAAAACATTAAATAATAATTAGTAAGAATAAAACATAATCACACGAAACCACATAGACACAAGCATTTACCCTAGAAAATCCCATGTGGGAAAAAACCAACACCAATGAAGATCTCCATTAACCTATAAAAAGCCATCCAACTGGGCCAAGCAAGATAGCCACCTCTCACATCCATATCACTTTAAAGTGGAGCCTATTTAATCCTTATAAAATCTTCATCACATGCAATACCATGGGACAATACAATGGGATACAAAAAACCATGTTCCCAAAACATGTGCCAGACCTAAACCATGTTTAACTCAATCCCGAGTCAAGCTTAATGCTATCAATCCCCCCTTTAAACTTGAATTGGATTAATCACAAAATCCCCTCAAATTTTTACCAAGGAATCTCACATACACCCCCTATCACCTAGTTATATATCCTAAGTTTACTAGTGAGTTATCATGGGTATACATGCCTTACCAGGTATTACAACCATATGCCCATTTACATGTAAAATGCTCCATTATTTTTTTTTCCTTTCATGTGTCTTCATGGTGACTACACCATCATCATCCGTTGCTTCATCCTCTCTCTTTTACATGCTCTCTTTCTTGTTGGTTATTGCATGCCTTTAGTTCCTGCATATTCATCACTTTCTCCAATGTTTTAAGTGACTCATCAATGGGTAACCCTTCTCTAGCATATCACCACCATTATCTCCTATGGACACGTTGTTTCTAAATTCCCCACATAGAATGATGTGAGAATCACTTTTCAACGATGGATTCTCCAATATATTAGTGTCTTCCATTTACGATGCTACATTGGCATCTTCCACATGAAACAATTTACTCGATCTTTGTGGATCGACTCTCCTTGTCACCATTTGTCCTTGTGAGTTCTTACTTCATAGCTTCCATTTACAATGGCTTCACATGCACATGATTTGAAAATTTCCTGCAGCCAATGACATGCTCCAAGACATGACCTGAGCGAATGTATCATGATGCATACCGTATCTCACTAATGATCTTCTCCGCAACTAAGAGTTCATGTTAGAGTGCATGGGTCCCAATTCTTGGAATCTCTATAAGGGTGCTCTCTACTTCAATATGCAAATGATTTTATAGAACAATGCTTATCCACACATAGGTTTCACTACAGACACAACACTCGACCACATCAAACCCTTGTACACTATCCTTTATTCCTCAACTGCGAATAGTTGAGCAACAAAACAAAGCACTGGATAGTGTCATTCTAAGTAAATTTATTAGCCAAAGAAATCACAGCTGTAATTCAGAGAACACATGATTTTCTTCTCTGTTAATTTAATCTTTGATATCTTAGTCATTTTGTTGGGAATTTTTCTTCTTCAAAATTTGAATGACTTCTCCTCACTCTTCCTAAAACGACCCATTGTTGACTCAAACACCCACACTAGTCGATAGGGGTTTAGCTCTGTCGACAACCTTGGACACAATCTCACTAAGCATCGAACCATATAGGTTTTACCCTATCCAACAATGCTTACGAAGCAGGCAAAGTATCACCCAATATTCTCAAGGGAGTGGATCTTGGAACCATGTTTTTGTAGTGAAAGGAGGGCTTGCATGCTAATCCTATACTACCGCAGTATTACACAGAGATCAAGGGTTTCAATCACATAACCATTACCGCATAATTATAGATCATTCAATGTCATAAAAACATAAAAAAAACATCAACATGTGTCAATTCATTATTCATCATAAAGCTTCACATCATTCACATTAATAGATAAAATTGTGACATGGAACATCAGACAGAATAAAGACACAATTTCCATCATCAACCGTCACATATATTGTTCAAAAGTTACAAAACATCGCTAGTCAAAAGGCACAGAACAAAATACAACAGTTGCAACACACAGATCGCAGATCAAACATAAATCGGTATATCTCACAATGTCCCATCTATCTCTGGTAATCATCTAGTCTACTTCTACATCTATTTATAGGCCTTGCGCCATTACAAAAAGCTCCACATTGACCGACTTCCTCACTAACTTGGACAAAAAGTACAAAAATGTGACCAATCCAGCTACATGTTGACATCTTCCTCTTGTGCACCATTCTTGAACCTTTTTCGCTTCCAATAGAGAAATGGTCCTCATTTCTTGTTTTTTGAAAGTTTCCATTCTCTTCTTAAAGTTGATAACCGCTAGGTTATCATTCTCCCAACCTATCCCAAATAATTTTCCTAACATATACCCAATAGTGCAGGATATTATCCACTTCCATCAGCTATCTCAATAACATTGAAGTCAGCATATGACTTTAATACTTCGATTTAAACCATCATGTGCGGTACCTTGTCGATTGGTGATACCTTAGCCTGATTTTCCAATCACAACTGCATAGGGGACCAAAGCAATTTTGGTTTCCACATTATCTCCCATGTTTTTTCATCGGTATGTTTACGTCGGATCCATGATTTAAGATGACTATGTCTACATAAAAGTCATTGATTTGAATGCTCATCTTTATTTCTCTTCAAGTCTTCTTATTATGAAGTGAATTTACTAAATAGTTTGGTTGTCCTTCCTATTATTGACCCAACAAGCTGGCTATTTCTGATAATTCTTTGGTATCTTTCGCTAGCGACAAACAATATTCTAAGAAATTAACATTCTAAGAAATTTTTCAAGGTACTACCCTTCTTTGATGATCTCAGTAATGTTGTTACATCAAAATCATGTGGCATTTCATAGATAGGAAACTTACTTGTGTTTTTGTTTAGTATATCCCAAGCTTCAAGGAATGTTTCCCTTTCCATGTGGACATCAAACAATACTCTTTTGCATGTGGCTGGTCAAATATTTGGTACACGTGCATCATCTCCTGTCGTAGCACCTCCCCTTGTCATGACCCCAACATTTGTTGGCTGGTTCCTCATCTCAGCATAAATCATCCAGACATTTGGTTCTATATTTTGCTTCGGAGATGGATTCACATTCTGGTTCACATTTTGGTTCGCATTTTAATTTTTGTTCTGGTTCTCTATCTGTGGTAGTGGAACATTGTTTGCTTGTCGCTTTGAAATCAATTGTAGGAAATCTTCAACCGTATGCGGATTGTTGTTTCATACGGTCCCTTTTATAATGCCCAAATAATCCGCAATTGTAGCATTGCACAGGTCCACAACCTCGTCCCATACCTCCCCCATGAAAAAATCCTCCATTTTTTCCTCCTCAGAAACCTTGACAAAATCCAGGCTTACAGTTGGTATTGCTGTTGATTAAACTGTTGCAGTGGGTTGAGCAGCGTCGGAGCATACTTTTGTGTGACTGTTGTTGAGTATACTGCAGTTGCTGCTATTGTTGAGGAACAAACTGTGGTTGTTGTGGAAAAAATTATGACTGCAGCTATACCAACTATGGTTGCGGTAGCGATCTCTCACTAGTACAAAAGAATGGATTTTTCCATGGAGGTTTTCCACGTTTCTTACTTTTTGGTGTAAAATACGATGTAATAGGAACGAGGCGTCGCTGTATCCACACCTAGCCATCGCTATATCCATGCCTGGACTCTTAGACGTCGCTGTATCCACGCCTAAACTCTTGGACATCGCTGTATCCACGCCTGACCGTCTCTATAGCGACATCACCGTATCAGGGTTGGGCATGGGAAATCTTCTCACATACCATCCCTCCCACTGTCACTTCATTATGAATGCACAAGGATCGTTTACTATGAAGAAGGTGGGATAATTACTATTGTGATTCGAAAAGGCTGGGGAGCAATGCACACCATTGGTTTCAACTTTGAATTTGTCAAGGTTTGCGGAACACACCTTTAATGCTTGCTTTAGTTTTTTGAATTGGGTATTTTATGTGGGGTCTGGGATTTCCTTTGGTTCATTGGAAGGCCTTATTATGCTGCTTGGAGGTGATTAGTTTTCCTTTTTTCGCATTGCCCCCTTGGACTTGTACATGTTCCCTTCATTAGCAATATAAGTAAGCATGCTTGTTGGTATTGGCCGATTCCCAACATAAGAGACAATGGAGATGACATTAAAACAATAGCATTGGGAGATGACATTAAAACAATAATCTTGCCTTTGCCCTCAAAAGCTAGGGAGAATGAAAATGCATTAAAAAAATAATATTGGATTCTTGAGTAACTTTTATATTAACTTAGAGATGAAGATACACATGGCATTGATACTAGTCACTAAAGTTAATTGGAACTTCATGTTGGTGATATGTTTTTGTAGTTGTTGAAATTGACAAATATTTGGACGAACACATTGATTTCATTATATATATAGGGTTTGAAGTTATTCATTAGATACATTTGGATTTGACAACATCATGGGAATGTAAAAATTCCTTAAACCAATTAGATAGAATGCTAATATTCTTACATAGAATTTAAGGATAAACTTGTATTATAATGGATAACCCATTTTGTAGTGACGATAGCTCCACTCCACTAACCTACAATCAATCAACAAATATGGAATCGACTCATTGACATCACTCATCTTTTTTTTATATTTGTGACTTGTCATTTGAAATGAATTAGCCATGGCCCAACCACGACCCAGCAAACAAATATAGTCAACAAATAAGTTATCGGATTTCAATTTCAATGTTGAATGTAAATGTAATCGATATAAACTATATTTCAATGTTTTAACAAATTAACATTCATATTTATATTGAATAACAAAATTTTAAGGATCCATAATTTTTTTTTAAGTGTAAAAACTTCATGGATCTTATTAATTCTTAAATTTCCAACCATAAAATGTTTAGCAATAATTTTGTAATAATATTCAAGTTTGTAAGGATTTTATATAGTTTATGGATGATTTAGATAATGTTTAAAGTAAAATATGATGTTTAAAGTAAAATATTTTGATTTCCTAAAATTTGGGCAAATCATTAAAAAAAAAATTCAACAAATATTTACAGAAACCCAGTATCAAAGAATTAAGAATTAAATGTTCATTACCATTAACAAAATTATCTAAATTCTTAAATTTAAATTTGACAAATAAAATTATTTCAAATTTCACCCATAACCACTTTCTTGTGTTAACGGGACATCCAAACAAAACATGCCTCATTAAACCTAAGTTGATAAAATGATATCCATGTTGCACACCAACATACCACCATATACCACCATATCCTTTCCTTTGACAAAATCACATATATTTTAAAAAAAAAGGTCACAATAGAAACCTCAAATATTATTTGAGGGAAAGAAGTGGATAAACTTCAAAGTTGGACTTTTAAGTGCCCGGGCTTATTTGAATTTAAAAATTTGACTACTACCCTCTCTTCCCTCCATTTGTATCTTCCATTTTAAAATTCACAATTCACATTTCACATTTCAGTTCTCCATGAAATACACCAAACTTCAGTTATACGTTTCGCTGCTTCAGACACAACACATCCTCCATGACCTCCGCTCTACATAGGTATAGTGTTCGAATCTCCGGACCCACTTCGCAACTCATGTTGAACACGCTCCCCAGTCTCGATCTGAAGGAGTGATCTCAAGTCCATTGTGAAGACTTTATTTCTATGATTTTTCGAATGCAGGTAAGCTCTTCTCTGCGTTCCCGAACTTGGGTTGAAAGTATTTTTTCAAATTTATGGTTTTAGTTGTCTGAAGGCTAAATCTCATTATAGATATCGATACCTATGAAGGGCTTAGATCAAATCTCATTACAGATATCAATATCTCTGAAGGGCTTAGATCCACCTTGCAGATCTGCACGGATCGGTTAGAATGGTTTGGAAAAGAGATCTGGCCAATTTCGCCTTTAATGGCGAAGGCAGTTTCAGTTTTCTTGTATGTTGAAGGAAAAGGATCCCATTTGGTTGAATATGGTAAGTTATGGATGAAGGTTATGAACTGAAGGTTTATTTAACTGGCTTGGGGTTTGGAGGGTTTCAAGTTGTGGAAACCCTAAATATGTATGCATTGAAGGGGTAGATTTTGCAATTTACATTACGATTTGTTGAGGCATTACTTTCTAGGGCCCTATTTACAATCTCATTTGAAACTCTGTGTTGTTGCTCAGGATCATTTCCTTTCTCAAAAACATAACTCGTCACTTTACGTTTCTCTTTTGAATGGTTTCTAACTTTATATAGATTAAAATATTTAATGTTGTGTATATATATTTTGAATATTTTTTGAAATTTTGAAAATTTTGCATGTTTTTCATGTTTGTGAGATGTATACTAGTGTATTGGGGCTCTGCTGGAGTTTTTCAGATATGTACTTTTGTCATACCATACTATTCCATATTCTTATATGTGACCATCCATTTTCCCTTCAGGGTTAAAGAATCTTCCTTATTCATTTACAATCTAGAATGTGTTAAAGCTTTTATTTAACTTGCAGTCTTGCACTAGTTCCTAAGTCCACATGCAGTTAGTTTGTAACTTGTATGTTTATGCATTTCTGTACTTTTTAATCTAAACTACAATTTCGATGGAAATTTAATGTCTTTTGTTCCTTTTCGGGAGCTTAAGGAAAGGATTGAAAGACTGAAAGAAAATAGCAGACGAAATGGAACATACACCTCAAAGTATGAATTCAATGAAAAAACAGTGAAGATCCGTAGAGACATTGTTTCCATCCATGGGGAGATGGTGCTGCTTGAGAACTATAGTTCCCTCAATTTTACAGGTAAAGCAAATATGATTAAGAATTAACTTTACATTGAGATTATTCCTTTGCATTTATTCCGGGTTGAAACTGGATTGCTGCTGTTTGGACCTTCCTTCTCTTGTTTGTTGACATACTGTCACATTAGAATGACTGGATAAAATTAATTGCCTTGACAAATTTTTGATGATGGGAAGGACAGTTAGTATTGCCTACTTTCAGAAAAAATGGTTGTTTCTTTCACATTCTACTTCATACAGGTCTAGAAAACTATATTTGGTCTTGAGATGGTTTGAACTTTGCACACAACACAACTTTTTACATGGTGGTCTTATTTTTCCTTAATCAATGGTTATATTAATAGGAAAAATAGGGTGGCTATAGGCACACTGATAAAATTTCGACGCCTGTGTTACCATATCCTTATGCTGAAGCCAAATACCACTTTTTAGGATGCCGGGATCATTACTTTATCTCTTAGGAAGTTGGGACCCATTTTTAAAGAGGATCTCACGAGGGAGATGAATCTCATGATAGAACTTGGAAAGACCTTAAAGTGCAGTGCAATCCAGATTCAATTTTGTCCTTGCTCATTGCTTTCCATATCCATTTTGTGGCCATTCAATTCATTCTACATCCTTTCTAGCATTCCCATTGAGATTTGGGTCTTCTACTTATTCAATTCTAAATCCATGGAATCAATGGGCCATGGTCCATGACCATACATGGCCTTGAAAGGAGGCACACATACTGGCGCATGCCTACTATTATAATAAAAGAATTCCACAAATGGAATCCTTTCTTCTCACAGAGTTTTCTTACCAAGCCACATGAGCTCTTAACAAAACAATAGCTCTCTAACTCTTTCTGTTTGCACATGAATCTAGTACTAGTTGTTATTGTTGAGGGCTAATTATGTGCACAAATCCTTAAACTAGTCCTTAAAGTTTCCTGTAAATTTATCATCTCCGCACTCACAATATCTTCAGGAAGGCCATACCTGGAAATACCTAGACTATCAATATTTTACTAATATCCCCTACCTTGCTTGTGAAGAGGTGAGGGTTAAAATTGGCCATCTTGGTTAGTCTATTACCTGCCACCAAAATCCTATATGTTTGTCTGGTTGTCTGAGGAAAACATGTCACAAATTCCATGTAAACACTCTCTTATTATTATGAATAGGTAAGGTCATTGGCATTCCAATGATGGATTCCTCTTTGAAATGTTTAATAGATATATCTTGCATGTGCTTGGTTGGGTATTGAGTTGTGCCCTTCTTCATGTTCTAGGAGACATGGGAATTTGCAAACTTCCAAGTGTACTAGAAGACCAAATGTGCAAAGGTGGACAACTTCACAAATCACCCTTAAATAGGCTCAACCACCCCATGGGTTGATGACCTCAGACCATGTAATGGATGCCTTCGAACCCTAATGTGGCCCCTTTTATGATAAGGATCCAAGGACCTTAATGATGAGGAAAACAAATATTCAAGAACACACCTGGCAAATAGGGACTCGAAGGTTAATGAAATGGGACGCACCAGGAAAGTAGGGACTTGAAGGTTTTTTATATGCAAAAAATTAGCTGTCTCAGGTTGTCTAAGAGTATTAAAAACAACTGTAATTGCCATAATCCAGGGCCAATTTGTGTTGCTTGAGATATTAAAAACTAGATACCCATACGTGAATAATTACAACATTATACATTTATTGTTACATACATCGTGATACCCATACGTGAATAATTACGTGAAAATCGAAGAGAGCCTGGAAAGCTTCTCACTTATATTTTTGATCAGAGAAACTATATGTTGAAGCATATTATTTAATTTTCATTTTTTATTTCTTAAGGTTTGATGGACCAAGTTGGTCTTCAGTAAACAGATTAATGGTTTTCTAGTTATTCAAAGTACTTCATAGGTATTTTGACAAAATATCACATTAGTGTCATAATTAGTATAAATATGGTAAATTTTTTTTACTGCTCATTTTTTCCATTCCTTATTGTTATGCTACCTTCATTGATCCAGTCAGACTGTTATTGGGGTTTGAGAAGTCATGCAAAACCAATATCAACATTTCAAAATGACAATATTCAAACACTAGGCTAAAAAATAAATGTGTGATTATTTATATTTGCTGATACATGAGGCTAAAAAATTGCTTGTTAGCCCTTTTCTGAAAATAGCTAAGAGATTGGCTTTATCTTTATTAATTCTGGCATGTCAGTTGTAAGTCTATATTGGCTTTATCTCTATATATTTGGATATTCCTTGAGTTAGTTAAGGACTTTAAAAGAATAAAAATTTAATCAACTGGTTTTGGTAAGGGTGAATAGTGATAGGTTTAGAACGTGGTAGTTGAAAGGAAAATGATGGACACATAGATTTTTCTTGTTCCTATGCAGGATAGCAATGGGTGGAGTGAAATCTGAATGTTAGATTTGATGGCGTATCTGTAATACTTGCATTTGAAGATCACATTCACAGTCTCAAAAGTGATTGGCATGGTGACTGCATGGGGGAGGGTTCACTTACCAGAGAATCGGATGTTTTGAGAACATATACAATGCTGACTGTTATATGAGATCAATGAGATGGAAGGAGGTGTTTCTTGGTGGCTGAGAAGCACTGATCTAAATACAAAATCCAAGAAACAACTTACACCAACAGACAAGTGAAGCTGGATTGGATGAATACGTCCCTTGTGCAGTTGGTAGGCAGAAATATGTCCCTTGTGCCAATCATGTCCCAGACACCTGAAACAGAGCAGGATTAATAATCTCTGGGCAAAGTGGTCTCAAATGAGGGGCTTGAGCTGAAAAGAACTCATGTAACCATTCTCAGGTTTAAATGATTGTGCCAACACTCGCACGTATAGTTGCATTGATGCCTGGAGAGGGCTGAGCGATGTGAAGGAGGATAACAAATATACCCACTGAACTATGTACCTGAAGATGAGAATGAGCCGAGTCTTGTGGCAATAGCAAATAAATGCAGAAAGTTTCCATAAAGATAGCACAGAAATTCCCATGCAGCAAGAGGATGGAGATATGAGTATACACTGTAACACTGGTGGCTGATCTATGAATACACAGTGGATTTCCAACAATGCCTCAGTCATAAAAATGACCTAGGATGTCAACAGTGTTCCTAGAAATGGCTCCATATAGGTTCTCAATAAATAATGTAGTCAGGGTGAGAACATGTAATGTCTTAGATTTGATGTCCAGGCATGATTTTGTTTATTGTTGCCACTGCCTGTTGAAAGAAGCTTGCTGGCATTCAAAACATCCTGGAAGGCTGGAGCATAATTTTAAAATCACTTAAACTTGTTCAAATCAACATCAAGAAATAACTTAGCAGCAGCTCATCTAATGCAATCTTCATTGTATCTTTAGCCAAAGCTTCACATAATATTATGACCAAATAACAAGGCAGTTTGTCTATTATAACACCATGTTAGAAAATGGTATTGAACATTATTATTAGGAGATTAACAGTAAAACCCTAGCAAGAATAACCAGCACATCATAAAAAGAAAAATAGCCCAATGCATGGGCACATTACAAGATTGACAGAACTGTTTGGTTGGAGCTTCATATCCAAATAATTAGTAAAGGTCATCTATACTTGATGAATTACAAATGAGGCAAAGCCTCAAACATAAATAAGCAGGGTTTATATTAGCTATCCCTAAGCTTACTAACATATGGGACCACAATCGCACCTAATAACTACTGGCAATGTGGGCTTTATCCACCCACTAATGGTGAGGCATAAATACATTACTGTCCATTAGGGCCACAAGTCAAGATTAGCCAACATATTTCCAACAATCGGTAATCAATATTCAAAATTAGTGCTGTCATAATATCATGAATAAGATAAGCTACAACCTACTATTTGACGGATGTGAAATCATTTTATATGATAGTAAAATCAGGGCTATAAATATTCATGAATATGTATTAGCCAACTGAAAAAGGTATCATCTGAGAAATCAATCATAATTTTTAAGGTCCTTTGGCTATGTTTACCTTTGGTTGCTACCTTACAAAGGAGAATTCTTGAAATACATTACAAATGTCAGAAAATATATAAGAGGCTTATTCACCAGCAAAAGAATGCTGTAGCTGACATGCTAGTGAGCTTAAGCAGCGATAGACTCAACACCATGTCTTTTATAGAAGTTAATCCATTGAATGTAATTGAATAGAGTTCCTGTTAGCTGGACAAATTCCTTTTATCAATATAATATTACAGGCAAAACCTGAGGAGGGTAGAATAGCTGAATGTAGAGGGAATGCGGATCTCCAGATCAATGAAGAAGGAAAAATCACAGGAACTTTGCCTAGTCTGCCCATCGCAATTCCTGGGGTTTGCATTTTTTTTTTAAACTTATACAAAGAGTGGATATAGCGACGGAAAGGCGTGGATACAGCGACGACAAGGCGTGGATATAGCAACGGCAAGGCGTGGATACAGCGACGGCCAGCCGTGGATACAGAGACAGAAAGGCGTGGATATAGTGACGGCTTAGAAATCTAATGAAATATAGAACATTGTCTCTCTTGAAACGCAAATAAGGGGTCGTCTCTATTGCGATGAAATTGTTTCCACAGAAAAAAAAAACTTAGACGTGGCAATATCCACACTTTTCTGTGGATACTGCCACGTTTTTCCGTGGCAAAATTGATCACTTGTACTAGTGTCTTGACTGGTTTATGCCCATTTACTTTTATGAAATATGTATCCATGGTTCTCTCTTGGTGAAAATCATATGCTCTACAATATTTTTCTTCATGTCCAACAAAATGACAGAAACTACAAAATAAATTCACATCTTTTGATACTACCTTTTGGAGATATACGCATTCCTCATGTCGATGTCCTCTAGTTTGGCAGATGCGACACCATGGAAATCCTTCTTAAATTAGAAGGTGCAAGGCCCCTTCTTGTATGTACTCGAGGAAGTCTAGGAACTGATCCTTATGATGTCCTTCTTTTGGTCACCTGGTGCACCATACTTCATCACAAACTTCTCGTCCCTTCTTGATGTCTTGTAGCTAAATGGTGAGGTTGGCCAATTGCGATTGAATTTGGTTCATGCCAGCTCTCGTTTCCCTAGCTAGTGAAGCCTCCATATTCATTGCAATCTCCAGATATTTGACCTTTGTCACAATCTTTTGTTGCACTAAGGGCATACAAATATGTGGTACCAATGTTGTGATAAACCAATCTTTATGTTAAACGTTCCTCATTCCAAAGCTAACTTTGGCCATCAGTGTTTTGAACCTTTAATTGAAATCCCATACCGACTCATTCAGATACTGTTTTATCTCCTTCATCTCGGTGATATACTGTGCCTTAGATTTTAGATTCCTGAATTCCTCAAGAATTCCTTATTAGATCTATCCTAGGGTCTTCAAAGTTGTCCTAACGACACCTAGACAAACTTCATGTACCAGTCCAATCTGTAACCTTGAAAGGTTGTCACTAATTTTCCTTTCTTTATGTCCCCATCCCATACTTGCTTGAAATTCCATATGAATTCACATAAAAAACAACATTGTTTAGAATCCTCGATCCCATTGCCATGGAACAAAGGTAATTTCACATCCTCTCCTTCCATCCTGGTGTTCTTCCTGTACTCGTTGATCTGCTACTAATATGACTGTGTTAACACATAGGAAAATGTTGCGATGAATTAATGTTTCTTTTTCTCGAATTCGATGCAGTGCACAAAGTTGTAGGTATGTTGTTGCTTGGGGTCATTACTTCCTCAGTTGCGGCCATGTCCTGATCATTTCCTTCAGCGTTGTAGGGTCACTTAGTCCCTTGGGGTCACTTATCATAGTTTCTTGCTCTTGTCACAGAAGCACTCTCCTCAGTCCTTCTCCTCTTCTATTGACGGAAGCTCATCCAACTTTGCAAAAGACCACACTCTTCCTCGACTTCCCTTATGTTATCGTCATAACTTCCATCCATCTACCCCATTTTATTGCATCCAACCCTCATCCATGCAGTACCCGCAACCTCCACACACCAAATCTCTACTCGTTGAAGTTCATCTTCAATATTCCCTTTTCACAAATTAGCATTTTAGTACACCGTTGTAGAGACAATAGGAATATCCTTCTTGGTCCTTTGAAAAATTACTTATCTGTGTTTCTATATGACTTGATGGTGTCGACGACAAACTCAGTAATGTACTCTTCTAAAATTATTTCAAGCCACATTTCGACAGCTGTCGAAGCTCTGTTGTTGACCCTTTTCTTCCAATGAATAAGTTCATTGGTCTAGTGATCGGGCTCGCCTCCTTGGAAATTTATCTTATGATGAGTCAGCTACCCTAGCTACTCATACAAGATAATAGGGAACTTGACAAAAAATTATTCATGGATATTCGAATAGATATACCTCCCCAACCACTATTCTGTCATCAATATTTAGCTATGATTTTATTTTACTGTGAACTCTCATGCTTTCGAATTGAACCAGTCTTGGATTTTTGGTTTCGTTGGGTTCCACAACATGTCCTCCTTTTCCTTGCACTAAGGTCCAAGCAATGGAACAATTTGTTGACTCGTACACCCACACTAGTCGACAGGCGTTCTTCTCTATCGACAACCTTCAACAAAGTCTCTCTAAGCATCGGTGCCCAAATAGGTCTTACTCTATCCAGCAACACCAGTATAGAAGATGCAGTCTCACCTGAGATGATCAAGGGAGTGGCTTCTAGAACCATGTTTTAGCAGTGAAAGGAGGACTTTTGCACTCTTCCTATATTACCGCACTATTACAAAGAGATCCATGATTTCAATCACATAACCATTACCACATAATTATAGATCATTCAACTTCTCAACAGTATAATGAAAAAATAAACATGTTTCAATTCATTATTCATCATAATGATTCACCTCATTCACATTAATAGATATGCAACATGTCACATAAGACACAGAATAAAAGCACAATTTTAGTCATCAATTGTCGCATATATTGCTTCAAAACTTGCAAAACATCAATGGTCAAAATCCTTAGACTAGAATACAACTGTTGCAACACACATATCGCATATCAAACATAAATTGTTATATCTCATGTCTCATCTATCTCCGATAGTCATCTAGTATACTTCTACATCTATTTATAGGTCATGCGCCATTACAAAAAGGTCCACATTGACCGACTTCCTAACTAACTTGGAAAACAAGTACAAAAATATGACCAAGCTGATTACATGTCGACATATTCCTCTTGCACATAATTCTTCAACCTTCATCATTTCGACACCATGCACATCCAATCCTCCTACCAACACCCACACACCATTTCTCTCTCTACAACCATGATTTTGATCACTGAAAGCTTCACACAAGCAATATTTTTGGGCAGCCTTCCACACATTGTCCACAACATTCAGAATAGTTGGAACCTCCACGCACAAGAATATTCCATGTCATTGATTCGTTGATACCTTCAATAAGTAAACTCTTATTCTCTGATGTGGATGATGTGTGGATTCTAACCATGCCATTTTATTCAACCTCATATCTGCTCACAAATCTTGTAGGAAACTAGGGTTTCTCCTCTACACTCATCTCAAATCTACTCATCCACGTTCCTCACAGGATGAAACCCACTTAGGGTTTGTCTACATTCATGTTTCCAACCTACCATGGGTTTCCTTCTTCATACAGGGGGTTCCAGTCATGGCAATGGCACTTTCCAGTCTCGATCTCCCTCAATCTCTCTAGTGATATCTCTTATTTGGACAGCTCTATGGCGCTTTATTTTCAAGCATGAGCTCCATCTTCTTCCTTTAATCAGTGGGATCACAAATTCTCATGCAGCCATTTTCAACCTTCACCATTTGCATACTTTCCATGTGTGGCTTCTTGTGGTCCAACTTCAAGTCTACAACTATGGTTACATGGGCAGCGCTTTCCGAAAAAACTTGGAAACAAACTTAGGATTTCAATCACGGTCCTCATGCCACACAAACAAAACGGGGAATTTTTTGGGTTGTATGTAGAATTAAATTTTGCTTCCAACGAGCCCCCAAAATCGAAATTTGGGTGAACCGATAAGGAGATATGTCAAAAATATGATTGAAAAGAAGTTTTTTTCTTTTTTCCCTCCATTTGTTTTTACAAATTTTACCCTTATGGTTGATATCATCATCTTCAATCCTATTGGTTCTTATAAAGTGAATTTTAATGGTGCAATTTTTGTTTTGAGGCCCATTTTTTACCTCAAAACTCCCCTAATGGACCTTTGTCAATGTGCAACATGAGATCATTGTATTCTCCTATTTTCGTACTACAACTTCCTCTTCCTCTCACAGTATTTCTTCTCTTTCCTGACCGAAATATTCTTCCACTTCTCAAATATCCGACCTCTAGTTCAGTTTCACTATCACCAGGGAACATTTTAGCTTAGCTCTCTCCATTTTTCACATACTTTGTCTCCGACATATCCAATCTTTTGCACACAATTCTTCTAAATTTCACACTCTCACGATTCATTTTTCACATACAAGCATATTTATCCAAGTTTTCAAAGATGACAAGTATCTTCCTCGGGGTCCTTAGGAATTTTTTATTTCTACCTCACTATATGAAGTTATTGTATCGACAACAAACTCAGTAATATAACCTTGCAAAATACTATCTACCCAAAAATCAGAATCCGTCGACACAGGTTTTCTAACACTCTTCAGTTGCCAAATCAGCCGAGGATTCCACTCTGTTGGTTCTCCTCCTTGAAAATTTCTTTGCTGGGTTGCTAACTTCAATAACCACTCATGCAGCACAAAAGGCAATATGGAAAATAAATCTCATGAATATTCGTATAGAGGTATTGTCCCAACAAATCTGTTGGATTCAATCGAGATTATTTACTCTCTTCTTATGCAAGTTCTAATGCTTTAAAACATACCCAATATTGGATTTCAGGATTCATCAGATTCCACAACATATCCCTCACCACAATGATTCACGGTCCCAACAACGAAACTATTTGTTGTCTTTTTCTTCTTATACTTCTACACTTCAACCCAGGTTCAGTCCCTCCTTTGTGTGCAATAAAGACCAATATATCATCCCAACAGAGTAATGATTAATTGGAAGCACCTATGACATATATTTCATGTCACCCGATATATCTCTCTTATGGGTAACTACCAGAACCAGGTTTCCACAGTTGGGTGGGGGATTTATATTCCCTTGGAATTATACCAAGGTGCTCAACCGAATACGAGGGGGTGGGTTACTTATAATGATTATCCATAGTTAATATGTGACTCTTTTCAACCATCAATATATATTATAACATTAAATATGATGGAGTATAGATAATTACGGCTACCACGATCCAAAAGATGCATATAACTCAATTTGTAAGCAAATACATAAGTATACATTCAGAACAACATACATGCAAGTCAAATACATTCATCATTTACACATTTGACATAATATCTAACATGGAAACCCATTTGGGAATAACCAAAAAGGTGCTCTTTATCTGCCATGAGAAATATATGACACCCTTTTGGCTTCCCACTAAGTTGCAAACTTTATTCTAGATCTTCATCTCTTATCTATACAGACTTCTCTCTCCTCTCATGCTCTCTGATCTTTGGTTGTTGTTTCTTCTCTACTTTACTCTACTATTTGATCTGTGCACATCCTCGATTGACTTGACTTCTTTATAAATCTATGACTCCTGACTCTTTGACTCTACTATTGATCCATACACAACCTTGATCAACTTAATATTCTCTACAACTCTGTGCACTTAGCTGCATAATTCTTCGACTCTTTACCAAGAAAATAACTAACTCTCTACTGACAGACTAACTAAGAAACAACAAAATTTTGCTTAAGAAACTCAAGAAGCTCGACCTTCCTCAACCTAACAGAGCACAATTGATCCATAAGTAATTAAATGAGCGAGTAACCCACACACAACCTGGGTTCTTCCTTCTTATAGACTCTTACATGTCACGCTCAACCGACCTCATACACTTATCCAACATACTTCCATTCCTATTCTAGCGACACATGTCAGTAGGAAATAATGACTTGAATTACAAATATGCTTTCATACATGCGGCATTTGTGGACTCTAGTTGACCTCGTACCCATGATATTTGTGAACTATCGCTTTCCAGCTATTGTGCCACTGCATGCCTTCTAACATGGTTTCTTCTATTGCCACTCCTCTTGTCGCATATTTTCCTTCTGTTGCAGCTTCTCTTTTGTCGCAAGCTCTTCTTTTGTCATAAACTCGCCTTTTGTTGCAACTTCCTCTTGTGTCGCAACTTCCTCTTTTGTTGTGATATCATTTTTCTATCGCAATCTCTTCTTCTTTCTACTCTTTCTTTCATGGCTTCTTTTTTCATAGCTCCCTCTTCATTCTTCCTCTACTTCTGTCACAATTTCCTTCTTCCTTTCTACAACCTGAATCTTTTCATGTGTGGCCATAATTTGAAATTAATTTTACCTAACTTTTGCTAGGGAAACAATCCCCCAACACTCATGTGTAGCTCGTTGCGAGCCATGCAATAATATTCTGCTACTTTTGCATTTGGGACGACTTTACCTTCCAAATATTGTAAAAATTTCAGGATCTCTTTCATCGCTTATTGCACATCTTCCTTTTCTTTCTGCAATTTTTCCAAAAGGTCAGAACTGAGGTATTCCAATGGTACGAGCCTTGCTGCTTCCACTACTTGTTTCATCATATGATGTACAGGCTGGATAATGCATGCAATTCGCTATGCTTCAGTCTATAATTCTTTGACTGTATATTCCCTTTACTATTATTGAGCGTGCAACACCATCACTTTCCATTAGAGCTTCTTCATTTTTATTTCCTTAGCCATGTTTTCTGCTAAGGGTAAATTTTTCATCTCATTCTTTAGCGGAGTGACTTATGTCTCAGTTGTGCATAGCTCCTCTGCGAATTTCTCTAATTCGACATCATCAATCAACGATTCCCATGTTTTTTATATGTTGGTCATTTACCTTCTTCACATTTACAAGGGTAATGCATTGATCAATGACCCCCCAAATTGTATATAAAATTATCTTCTATGGCCCATATAGTAACTGTTCTTCCTCTCTTTTAAGATGCATAAAATGAATTGGGGAAACCTTGGAAGCGTAGACTTCATATGACTTAGAATTCTTTCCAACCTGTCGATAGGGTTCATATTTTTGTCTTTGGATTTGTCTTCCAAAAATCCCAAACAATTGTCCATTACGAATATGGGAGATGGGACCAATTGTGCGAGATTCAAATATAACTTTAGACTTCAACAAATGAAACTGATGAGGGTTCTATATATTGGCTAAGAATGTTTCCATAGAATATCCATAACTACCTGATGGTAGTTTACTTTATTCCTAGGATAAATATTTGAAACATCCCTCCCAATAATAATTTTTTGTTTCATGGATATCTTAGGTATCCTTTGAGTGAATTCCCCATTTAGCATAGAGTTGATGCCACCAATATTTGAATTTATTTTCAAAGCCACATTGGTTAAATATTGATCATTGACCTTCTTGACATTCAAAGGGGAAATACTTTGATTAATGATGTCCAAGTTGGCCATGATCTTCCTCTTTCAAGGCACATAAAGAATAAAGCTCCTCCTCCATGGTAAGATTCATAGAAGTAATTGAAGTGTCCTTAGAAGTATAAAATTCATCCAACTTAGCATCCTTTGCACTGTGTCAATAAGGTTCCTATTTCTATCTTACAATGTCTCTTCCGAAACTACAAAAAATCGACCATTACCGATTCTAGACATTGGGTGAGATTCAAATGTAGCTTAATACAAGAAACTAAAAGTGATGAGGGTACCAAATATTGGCTAAGAACGATTCCTTAGGCTATCCATACCTACCTCACACTATTTTACTTTAGTCCTTAGAGTACAATTTGAAACATTCTTCCTAATAATAATTGTTCCTTTCATGGTTATATTAGGTATCCTACGAGCAAATTCAAGAACTAACATAGATTTGATGCCACTAACCCTTGCATTTATTTTTAAATAAACATTTTTTAAACATTAATCATTAACCTTGTTCATATTTAAAGGGGGCATACATTTGTTATTGACCCCCAAGTCCAAGAGGAACTTTGTCTTCCAAGGCCCATAAAGATATTTGTTCCTCTTTGGTAAAATTCATCTCGAATAAATTGATGAGACCTTAGAAGTTTAGTCTTCATCTTACTTAACATTATTTCTACCCTGTCACCATGGTTCCTATTTTTGCCTTGCATCATCTCTTCCAAAACTACCAAATAATTTCCACAACCAATCCTTTTCTAGCACAACATTGTTGAAGTTGACATCCCATGTTAATTATTTCATCTAAATGAATATTTTAATTGAAGCATGCAATTCCACATTCTCCAATTTTCTCTACTTTAACAATAGTTTTGTTTCGGAATTTCCAATGACCATTCCTTGAAGCATTTTCCAGCTTCCTGTACTTCAATGTGGGTGCATAAAAAATTTGGCCATCTAAGCATACCAACTATTTATCAACAGAAACACTTTAATAATTGATTAGGATTGCAATTATTGACATCCATTTCTTTTAGTAACACTTGCATTCATTCATATGTATTTGTCTAAATTGCTTCACAACATGTGCACTGTTGAGTAAAAATAAACTTGGTATATATTTTTTGGGGGAGGATTTGGTAAATATCTATTAGAATATATTTGGTTCATTTTTTCTCCTGACATATAATCATAAAATATCGGTTGAAATATCCAATATATTTTGTTTTATATTGCAAAGTAACCATACACCATCACATCCACTATTTAAAAAAAAACTCCTCTTGGTTTCGTTGACTTCTTACTTTATTCATTAATTTTTTGCATTGGTTTCATTGAAAGGTAGAACCTTGGTTTTGAATGATATTACGTGCACATGGTCTAACTTAATTTGGGTGTATTTTTATTATATATTCTTTGCACGTGGTCTCTTCTCTTATTAGTCCCTACTGAAGGCAAGGGTACTATTGGTTTCGATATGCATTGACTAAGCATTATTTTACGTTGACTTAATTACAATGTAAGGTTTTAACTAAAGGTTTGAGAAATGATCTATTTATTATTATTTATTAATTTTAAAATTTTATTTTTCCTGCATTCCAATTGGATCATATTTTGAAGTGTTATTACCGCAGCGAGAATGTAGGCATTAGGGATCAAAACTATATATAAATGCGGAAACGGTGGGTGGGCCTTGTCATGGAGTATGTGATGACATTACCAAATCCCATAATTGGATTTGCATTAATTTGGTTGAATAGATGCTTGTTCACCACCTCCATTGTTGTCGCGTGCTCATTCACCACCACCACCACCTTGGCATCATATAACCATTGCCTCTAAACCTATGCGCAATCCATTGGAACAACTTGTTGCATGAAAAGGTGAAGCTTCCTCCTCTTACAAGTCAAGTGCATGAAGCAAGTATATATGAATTTGTAAACAAGTCTTGGAAGTATTTACACAAAAGGAAGAAAATAAGAAGCTTCCTCATCCTGTAAGTTCTGTACATGGAAGAAAGGATAGTTGGTGGAATTGAAAAAATGTCATAGTTCTTGATAGTCTCAAGGTTTGTCTTAATATCAGAGCTCTAAATATGCTATATACAAACTTAACACACAAAATATGATGCATGTCATCACACCACTTTTTAGATACCTAAAAATCCAAAATCCTAGCAAGGGAGGTTTTGATCTAGTAAAATGAAATTCAAAGAAAATAAATCAAGTTTCGAACTCCTATGAACGACCTACAATGCACAAGCTATTACCATCCCTAAGGAGATATTTGGAAGCCTTTTCCATGTCCATGAAGCAAGATGCATAGCACTGCACAATATCATCATCAAAATGAAAACTTTGAGGCTACGATTTTAAAATAATAGGTACTTAGAATGTCTAAAGAAAACAATGCTCCAAACAACAAAACTATGGATGAAAAAATGTACAGATATAAACATATATGTCAGATGATACCAACAAGTCAGTAGACTATCTCCACATGGATTTGTAACGTTTTGAACCAGTGACCGACCACTTTCAATAACCCCAGAGATGTGAGGCATATAGAATAGAAATTCAAAACAACATGCAGAGACATCAACTTTACCAAGTTATTTGCATTCCCCTTTGCTCTTTTCCAATGTTGTTTCCCTTCTGCTTTTTTTCATTTGGATTATACTAGCAAACACAATGTAAGTTGTTACATAAGATTTGAATTCAAAATCTAATTATTTTACAAGTTGGGTGCTTATTCTAACTGATACTTTGATCAGAATATCTATGACTGGATTTCGTTGCCATACTATGTAAGTCTATCACCGTTGGTAGTTTCATAACTTCCTGCTAGCTTCCCACTGCCAAAAAACAACCTCAACATTGAATTCCTTTTTACAGGCCTTTAAAGAAACATAAAATGCACAAAAGATCAAATCAGAACCTGCAACTTGCATGAGACTATCTATATGGATAGTTTTAGATCTTTCTACATTACACCTACCAAAAGACTCTAACACTTGAATGGTTTTAAAAATGTATAAACAAACTTAACAGGCATAGAAAAAACATTAGAACCAAAAACCTATATGAGACTACTTCCATGGGTAGTTTCAAAGGACCCAACTTGATAACTATGACAACGATCGGGGGTCATAAAATGTGCTATGATACACTTTTGCGACATTCAAGTCATTTCCCATACCAAACACAACCCACAAACAAACAAAAAATACGTATAATATGAGCCATGATTGGGATTGAAACTTTGTCCTTCTCCTCACTTCCACCATGACCACTTGCCATGCATGGTCTGTTGAATGTGCTCACTTGGATCCCTCTACATTTTTCATAGTTTAATACGCAAAAAACTCTCAAGGAGGCTGTAGTGTGGCCTTTCTTGGCATGTTCCTTGGAAGTTATGTCAACACGCAGTGCTAATAGACAACGTGATGATTTGCTTGGCTTTAAAGGGCTTCAAGGGTCATTTCCTTATGGTTCATTGTACCAGAAATCCTCCTTAACCCTAGCATAATGGAAATTACTTTATTTTTGTTGGTTAGCAACAATAAGGAACTTTATCGTTCTGCTCAAAATTGGAAACCCTCGAAAGGCCTCTGCCATAAGATAAATCATTTGGAACTTGCCTCCCCAAAAGACTAATAAGTAGAGGTAATTTACAAATCAATATGGAAACTTGGATCCACATTTGGATGCCACACTGAAAGAATTTGTGACATTATTTTTGTGCAAGGAATGAAGAATACTACGTGCTAGGTATAGTTGTGCCTATATCATAAGTCATGACAGTATACAAGGGAGTCGGTCGAATGCTACAAGGTGGATGAAGAATAGGATGAGGAGGAGGACCTGAGGAACAATAATGGCTAATGAAAAGGAAGAGGTACTAAAAAAGGCTCACTAGGTTCAACACGAGAAAATTGATGAGATATATCAGCTCATAAAATAGATGGCTAACCTAAAGGAAAGCTTAACTGCTAAGGAATATTCACGTGTTGATACTCCCTATGAATTAGCAAGGAATGTGAATCCATGAGTTTTGTTGATGATGAAATGTATATCCATTGGTGTCGTTGCAGTAAATTTTCATATTAACTTTTTCCATAATACAATGGTTGTTTTCTCAGCATGTAGCGTTAGTTGTCAAAGAATCAATTTTAGATCAAAAGTGGCAATTCCACATGTTTGGATGAATGAAAAATGATGTAAATAGGTGAATGATCATGATAGAAACCCAAATCTATGCTGCAAAAAACATTTGCAAGATTACGTAGAACTCATAGCCACAAATGACAACTTTAACTTTCCAAATGCTAAAGTTAACATCCAACTGTCTCAAAACTCAAACCATACATTATTATTTTATTGTGTTATGTCATGTTTCATGTACTTTTGCAATCATCTAAAATAAATTAATTATGTTTTAATTTAAAAATCTAAACGTAAAGTTTCCAAA
The DNA here is from genome assembly GCA_001517045.1 of Pseudotsuga menziesii. Classification (NCBI taxonomy): domain Eukaryota; kingdom Viridiplantae; phylum Streptophyta; class Pinopsida; order Pinales; family Pinaceae; genus Pseudotsuga; species Pseudotsuga menziesii. Next base: position 98,026 of record LPNX010418695.1, read on the forward strand.
GCTTCCAAATATGAAATATTTTTATATTTAGTATCCTAGTGAATGGATTTTTATTGACAAATTAGTTTTTTCATCAATATTACCTTGTTTATTCTTTGAACTGTAGAGCACATCTTGTTTTGATGGCATGTCATGTGTCCCTTTTAAGGAGAGAAGACATATTCGGAATGTCAAACACCATGATCCGAAGATATGGACATCAAATTAAGATCATGATCAAGAGTGGTAGAAAATTGCTTTGCATGCTTTTTGGAACGGATATCAATGGCAGGTTGGAATGCGTTATATATGGAAAAAACATCGCTAAAAAGTAATAAAGACAAATACTATAAAATACCAACATCAAAGAAAAGGGATCCATAAGTTATAAAATAAACTAAGCAACCGAAATGTAAATGCCACCTCTTTCTCCATGCGTGAACATCAAACCTACCATATGCGAGGCATAGAAACTTCAACTATGCTTTGTTCTCGAGCTTGAAGCAATTGTGTTAATATGCCTATGCCATTGTAATGCAATCCTGCACTTTACATATATTTTTCAACCACCTCGGCAGGGAGTGCGCTGCTATGCAACACTTGTGTATGGTCGGATTGATCTCGTGCATTGCATATTCGATTATTCAGTGCCCTACAACTTGGTTCATTCTTATCTTTGTGAATGGTATTTTCCGTATCTTTATTCATCCCTAAAACGTCTACACTATGTTTTATTCACATTCTATATTATGGGTCAAAGCTTAAGCTCACACGAAGATTGAATTTTGATCTTTACCAAGGTTACGATGAGACAAAACTTGAGTCTTTTCTGACTAAGGTGCATTGTTCACACTTTTTCTAAATTCATGTTTAATGGTTATGAGTTGGATCATGGTGATGTTTATAAAATAGTTGTGATATGAATTTTAATAAGGAAAACAATCTTAAAAAGAAGTAAATTTAGGTTAATAATATTTATTAAATTTTAAAATTGAGACCATAGGTGAGCTGACTTGGGACCAATATTTTCCTCAACATGTCTATATCTATTATTGCTACTAAGACTTTTAATTTATTCTTTCTTCTATGTTCTCTCACTTTGGTCAAATAATTTTTTATTTTGGAATTCTCTTACTTTTTCCATATGACTCTTTTTATTTTTTACTTTATATTTTGTACTTTACGTAATGTTCTTTTTTGAAGTTTTGGAGAAAAATACAGTTTGGGCATTTTCAAGCTTGACTAGTCATGACTCTAGAGGGTTCTAAATTTTACCAAATGGTCCTGAATTTGATAGGAAATGGTATGGCGATTATTAATACATACCAAGGATTTTAACATATGAAAGTTAGAGTTAAAGATTCAGATGAGGATGTGGCATATAGAAACCATATACAAAATACAAATTTATGCCCCAATAGTATTATACATCAATGAAATCCCTTCATACAAGTATGGTATACAACTCATTCAACATGGCAATCAAATACATGAAAACTAAATATTTAATAGCATGGAATTGCAAGAGTTTCACATATGGATTTCTTGGATTTTGAGCCATGGAGCATAGGTACATGAAATTACACAGTAATACATCATATATGGTTGTCACAACATTATCAAACTAAGAGAATATTTCTCATGCAAATATGATATAAAACCATTTCAAGATTGAAGCAAAATCCATGAAAACTAGTTATTCAAAAGCATAGGGAATGCAAGCCTTTCATACATGTATTTATAATATTTCGACTTACAGAGTATATGGAGATGAGATGACAGATCCATACATCATAGACCCAATCTTGGGCAACAAATATCCTCAACAAAGTGTAAGCACTAGTCTAACAAGTGCACCATCAACATCAAAGTGTGGGGGGATGGAGAAGAAGGGATGAGAGAATAGGGAGATAGATGAGAATTATATTGCATGGACCTTCAACATGAAACTAAAAATCCTTCATTAAGCTCCATTGAGAGCTCTGAATGGCCTATCCATCAACCAAATTGTAAAGGAATCCAACTCCCTCGAAATTGGTTCACAAGAAGGGAGAGTGAACACTCATCATGTAATGGACAAGCAAAATCTCTCCAAAATTCCAAAGGACAATTAAAAAAAGATCAAAATCCATTCTCCTTCCTCATGACATCCTTTTATAACTTCATGAGGCACCCTAAGGTCGAATTTCCCTCCATGAGATTCCTCCAACTCATCTTAGTGGTTTAGTAACTCTCATGGCACTTGTCCTCCTCTTCATGCTCCAATTCTTTCCCCAATTCGAATGGATGCCTCTAACTCCCAAATTCGACCTTTTGGTGGCTATTTCTATCTCTCTCATGTCATATTTTTCATATGTCTGCAATCAAGTCTGAATTTTTCATACTTGTCATAGAATCTTTCATCATTTGTCATCATAGAGTGCATCGAATCTACTTCCAAGTGGCAAAACTTGTCTTCTAGTCTCTTCCTCTTCCATGGTAGTTACTCTCCTTTACCTATTCGAATTCCTTGGCCCATTATAGGATATTTGACACCACATAACCGTCCAACAACGTTACATTACCCATGTGTTCGAAATTGGATGAAGATCATGCCAAGTGTGTGGGGAATCTAGTCATCCAAATGGCTCTGCAAGCTTCCAAGTGTCTTAATGAATTCATGCCACCTTATTTACTTAGCATTTAAATATGAATATGGTAAACCAAAGTCCATTTGGGTCTCATAGCCCGTTATTACAAAGTTTATGTCTCCATCTCAACCTAGGGAACTAGTAGGTTGGTGGAACATTATTTGTAAGTAGTCTTACTTGGAAATTATTTAATTGGGGAAATGACATTTTATAAGTTTTTTTTGCCATAAATTCTTGTTGTGATTAAATATCCAATCCTTAGGGTAAGGATGTATTGTAAATGTTTATTATTTTGAAATATGAGATATAAATTTTAATATGTTGTTTAGAATTATTGGAGGTTGAGATATAATTGTAAAATTGTGCAATGAATAATGTCAATAAAGGTAAAACTATATAAAAATGGGAATTTACTTTCATTTTTATATTTATGGATTATTTGCATAAATTTATCATTGAATTTATGTATATAGTTAAAGTTTGGTTTTTATAATAATGCTATTTAAACATTTTATTCACTTTATTGATTCTTCTATATCATCTTTACTATATATGGAAATTATATTAAACATTGATTTAAATTTGTTTTTTTTTAATTTATATTAACAAACATTTAATTAAATGCAAATTATATATATATAAAATTATAAATATATATTATTTTTAATATTAAAATAATAAAATTAAAATGTATAAATAATCATTTTTATAAATAAATGATTAAATTTATAAATTTGATTGTTTCTATCTGTTAATCATAATAATAACAATAACAGTTAATCATAATAATAACAATAACAGCAATAATAACCTTCCATTTAAAAACAAGACATTAACAAACAGAGATTGGGTTATATTTAGTAAAATGGTTTTGGGTCAAAATTTTTGGTTTTTATGATAGCAAAAGAAAATAATGTCATCTTTGGCGGCATCTTTCCATGCATGTTAGATTCATTTATATATGACATATAATAACATGCTCTAAACCCCTAACTTAACATTTATAAAGATGCCCTAGTTTTTATCCTCTACATGCATTTCACGTTGAGAATGAAATATGATACCGATTGGAATATATTTCAACGATATATTTTCAAGATTGCTTCGCATGACATGGATCTTCCGAGACATAGTTTTGAATATGCCCACTTTAAACTTCTGCTGTACGACAACAACATGGACACGTCCGTCAAAGAGACAGATGTAGCATCCCAGTTTTCAGAGAAAATATGCTTCCGTTGCAGGGAAATATCATACTAAATCTTTGGTTACGGGCATGGATACCACTCTTGCAATAATTGCATTTAATATACAACCAAATTCCATCGTTCGAAAGTTACAATCTTTCAAACTTGTTAACAAAAAAAACAATTACAGCTTTGAATAAATAGTCCCATGGGCGGCGACGGCTATGACAGTAATCGAGTAGCGACGCCCAATTTGATAGGGCTAACATCAGAATGAAAAAGATGGATGGCTCACGCAAATTACCAACCAACGAAGGGTTTACCAAAGTTACAAGCGGGAAAAAGTTTTCCAAGACCTAGGAGATACGACCCTTTTAGATGGCCCCATCAAAAAACATAACCCTAATTGAAACAAAAATACACGGCACTAAATAAAAAGATGTAGTTCCCACTTTGTTACATAGTGGGAGTGGGTTGCCTCCCAAGAGGGAACATGACTCTGGGTTCCTACCCAGATGTTACTGTAAGTACAAATTGTCATAATATATAGTTAAAAAATTAATTCAATAAACATATCAACTCTGAACTATACAATCATAGCCACAAATACCCTAATGGCATCTGCATTAAACCAATCTTAGAACCATGGAAAGGCTTCCCAATGGCCATATATGATGAGGGATTTGAACTTACCAAAGGATCCAAATCCTACAAAAATTGTGTACGGGGTCTCCTTTTCCACGACTGCACTGTGCAAGTAATGTTAAAAAAGAGATCATTTATCAAATGGAAAACCTCAAGAATTCCATCTCGTGGCTTGAGAATATCGACCTCAAGAACACCATCTAGCCGATTGAAAAACCCTGTCAGTACGGATGCAGGAGAAAACAGTTTTAGCCCTTTGCTAGTGGCTGATGGATCGCTCTACACAGAAATTGAAAGATTGAATAAATCCATTAACCATGATTCAATTGAATAAACCCGTTAAACGTTTAAGTAGACCTTTTAACGATTGAATAAACCTATTAAATGATTAAATAAACTCCTTAATGATAGAATAAAGCCCTTAACGATTCAATTAACTCATTAACGATTGAAGCTGTAACCCAGTACGTGGCTGGAGCCGGTTGCTGGTTTTGAAAAGCATCCCAGGTTAGAACACAGTCTCTGGATTTGTTAAATCACTTCCAGCTGCTGTTATCCAAAATATGGATTATGAAAAGTTTAACCGTTCAATCTGTGTAGAATATTCTGGATTTCTTAATCCTCTATCTTGATAATTAAATATAAATAAATTTCTGTAACCCCACACCACCTCAAGAAATATCTGTATATATGTATGGAGATCTAGATATTATCGACCCCATTCAATATCTTCACTGTAAATTAATAAGTTTTTATTAAATGGTTGGGTTAAATTCATTGTTTTGAAATGTGAAATGAGTTAATTGTATACCTCATTTAATATCTCTATTAGAAATTACAAAAATTGATGTAAAAAATTTACCTTGAAAACTTAAAATTAACTCGAGAGATCAGTAAATAAGAATTGTATGACTCCTGGAGCATGAAGGTAAATGAAGATGTATTGTTATCGTTATGACTGATGATTAATTGTTGCGGTTACGTGGATGTGAATTAGCTGATATAATACATATAAAAAAAAAAATTATTCAATATCACCTGAAATAATTTCAATTCTCTTTTATTGCATTGCATAGAGAGTAGATACTAGAACCTGGCGTATGAATAGCGTATTCGTGCTTATTGGGAGTAGGATAGTAGAGGGAAGTGTAGTTGCTTAATTATATTAGTGGGCTGCCGCTCTATCTATCAAGGGCAGAAGACGATGTTGTAATTAGTACCAGAAGCGCAACTGTGGGTCTTAGTGTCATCGGAGGGAAATAAGTAGGCATCTGGGCACTGCGGGCTGCTACATGTAGGTGCAAAGCAACTTGTGTCCGAGGGAGTTAAGGAGAGAGCGAGATTGTATCCATAAATGACAGAGATGTCATAGAAGTCCTGATTGTTGGCTGAGCCTCCATTCAGATTATATTCCACAAGCGTTGCGGTAGGCTGTCCCGAGACCGTACAGCTGAACACGCCGCCGCAGTCACCAGTCGTGCAGCTGCCTGCACCGGATGCATCGAAGGAGCAGCCGGTACGCCCCCAGAATCTGCCATTCATTGTTCCTGCGGGCACGTCAACACTCCATGTAGCGCCCTGTCCCAGCTCTTGACCACCTACAGGAATTCCTGCCGGCCACACCGTCTGTGAACACTGGTTCACGATCGTAAATGTCGCACCACCAACTCCTGCAGTTAGCGAAACAATTTACGAATATTAGTTTATGATTTTATATCAACACAATTGGGCCACTAGAGTTGAGGGAGCACCATCTTACCTTGAAGACAAACATTAAACACTAGTGCTAGTGTTGCCGCAATTGAAATAGTAACTGCATTAAAACTTCTTTCCGCCATTGCAACGATCCGCTACAAAGTTAAACGCTACAACAATACAATGATTTGCAAATGAGGTGAGGTGAGGAGAAGTGAATATGTTATCCGCTATATATAGGAAGGCTAGCCAAGTGCGAACGATCTACAAACATGACTCGTTTCCTTGATTAACGGAGTTTTGAAATGAATGTAAAAAAAGACAAAGTTGTAAGTAGCGTATGCAACGCGGAAGACATTAATGTCAATTAAAACAAGTGCGAGTAGCCATCAGATATTGAATAGTCTGTGGCTCACCATGAAGGGAAGACTAAAGACTCCATCTTTTGAACCCTTCCAGAGTAGCCAACAACATATTTGCAGGTTCCAATTTCCCAATACGACGGCGTGGGATGACCAGAGTTATTCATTTTAGCTTAAACTCATTTTAGGTCGAATTTGTCAATTTGCAATAAGCATCACAAGGGTTTGGGGATAGGCATCGTGTCCATAAACTGGTTCATATTTCAAGATATAGGGATAAGGTGCGGGTATCCGTGTAGATTCTTCTTTCGTTCTGCCTCCTTTCTTGACCACCAAATATTCGAAGATTAAAAAATTCGAAGATAATTTATTTGTGAATATCCATGAATCATAAACTGCATTCTGACTAGTTGATTGCAAAGTTTCAAATATAATTGGATTGTTAACGGATTATTAAAACTACGAGTGTGATTTAAACGATCTTAAATTTACCGAATTACCATTACCATGGTGACTGAAAAACTATAAATATAAATTCTGAATATATGACATCTCAACCAACCATCTCCGGCTGCGGCAATTAACTTGAAGTTACAGCGCCCAGCATAACCTTTGCTTTTCACTTTTCACTTTTTCTAAATCTTGCAACTAAATTTACTTGCCACAACAGAATTTACTGACCAATGGAATTACTGTGCTGCTGACTTTTTAGCTAGACATGCTTTTACTTTGGCTTCCAGCTGCTTTTTAATGTCACGTGAATTAGGTTACGGAATTTACTGCCCAATGGAATTACTCTGCTGCTGAGTTTTCAGCTGGAAATACTTTTACTTTGGCTTCCAGCTGCTTTTTAATGCCACATGAATTAGGTTGCCCAATCAAGTTTTCACAACTTTATATTTCCTACTCTAAGGACTTAGGAATATGAAAAACACTTTTCACTAGGGTAACCCAGGATTAAACACTACCTAAAATCTTGCATTAAACTATAAAATTAAGGATTTATATTTCTTGTGAGGGCATAACAAAACTGACACCTGTAAATACAAACTTGGTAAATACACAAGCTTGAGCTTCAAACTCTTGAGTCTTCTCTATTCTAAGTCTTCTCTATTCTATTTTCAGATTTACAATTTCTTTTAGCTTCAACAACTAAATTCTAGTGTCTTATATACGAGATCTGAACTTTTTTTATCTTGTGACACTCTTTGACACTTTCTGACCTATAGACTGTGACAAAGTCCATTGATGTGATTATGGATCTGCAAGTAATTAATATTCCAACACTCCCCCTTAAATGTAAACAACATTATACGGCTAACTAAAAACTTGCATTAAACCATAAAATTAAGGATTTATATTTCTTATGAGGGCATAACAAAAGTGACAGCGGTAAATACAAACTTGGTAAAAATACACAAGCTTGAGCTTCAAACTCTTCAGTCTACTCTATTCTAAGTCTTCTCTATTCTATTTTCAGATTTACAATTTCTTTCTTCATATAGAAAATTTCTGGGGACTAATCAACTTAACATTAAAGAGTGTGATTACTCTCTACCTAGAAACTTAGCTTCAACAACTAAATTCTACTGTCCTATATACGAGATCTGAACATTTTTATCTTGTCACACTCTTTGACACTTTCTCACCTACTACAGACTCTCACAAAGTCGGTTGATGTGATTATGGACCACCAAGTAATTAATATTCCAACACTCCCCCTTAATTGTGAGCAGATCGAAATTTAAAACATAATATTACAAAATGGTTCACAGCATAAAACAAGCTATGTTTATGACAGAGTTCACTGTACAGAACTTGTCATTCCCAAATAACTTTGGAGATACTGAAATGTATCACTTGCCAATGGTTTTGTGAAGATGCATGCAAGTTGCTCTTAAGACCTGCAAAATTCTAAACAAATTTCTTTGTTATTCACCAGCTCTCTTATGAAATGATACCTTGTGTTAATTTTTTTTGGTTTTCTTGTGAAACAAATGATTCTTTCACAAGACAATGGCTGAATTATTGTCATAGAAAATAGTTGTTGGTTCTTGTTGGTTCTGCGACATGTATTTTAACATTCTTCTCATCCAAACAGTTTGACATGTAGCGCCTCTAGCTCCAACATTTCACAAGACAATGGCTAAATTATTGTCATAGAAAATAGTTGTTTGTTCTTGTTGGTTTTGCGACACATATTTTAACATTCTTCTCATCCAAACAACTTGACATGCAGCGCCTCTAGCTGCAACATTTCACAAGACAATAGCTGAATTATTGTCATAGAAAATAGTTGTTGGTTCTTGTTGGTTCTGCGACACGTATTTTAACATTCTTCTCATCCAAACAGCTTGACATGCAGCGCCTCTAGCTGCAACATACTCTGCTTCTACTGAAGATAGAGTTACTATGGGTTGTTTCTTCGAATCCCATGGAACAACACTTGTACCAAAATGAAATGTGTACTCAGATGTGCTTTTCCTGTCATCGGTGCTGCCTATATCCAATGAGTTTAAATTTTTTTGAAGTTGAATACATTATGCCAAGATCTTTTGTACCACTTACATACCTTGAAATTATTTTACCTGCTTTCCAATGTGATCCTTTTGGTGACTCCATGAATATTGAGATCAGACTTACTCCATACATGATGTCAGGTCTTGTCGTTGTTAAATACATAAGGCTGCCAACAAGCCTTTTAAACAACGTAGGATCTACAGTTGATCTATCATCATCTTTGCTCAATTTTAAACCTGTTATTACTGGTGTTGGGGCTGCCTTGTAATTTGACATATTAAATATTTTTAGAATTGTGTTTGCATACTTGGACTGGGATATGAAAATACCACTTTCAGATTGCTCGACTTCAATTCCGAGAAAGAATTTCATGAGCCCCAAATCATTCATTTCAAATTCACTTTCCATGAATGTTCTAAATTATTTTATGCCAAAATCATGAGTAAATATTAAATCATCCACATATAGGTAAACAATTAACATGTTACCTTTCTCATTCACTTTGGTGTAAAGCATTGGTTCACTTTCACTTCTGTGAAATCCATTCTCAATGAGATATGAATCAATGCGAATGTACCAAGCTCTTGGAGCTTGCTTCAAACCACAGAACGCCTTCTTCAGTCTGTACACTTTGTGTTCTTGTCCTGGAATTTCATAGCCTTGTGGTTGTTCCACATATACTTGTTCATCTATATAACCATTCATAAATGTTGACTTAACATCAATTTGATAAACAAGACATTTGTTTTTTGTAACAATGGCCAAAATAGTTCTGATTGTATCCATGCGTGCAACTGGTGCAAATGTTTCATTGAAATCTATGCCAGGCTGTTGTGTGAACACTCTGGCTACCATTCTTGCCCTGTGATTTTGCACATTCCCATCAGCATCATGCTTGGTCTTATAAATCCATTTGATGCTAACTACATTTTTATCTTTTGGTACATCAACCAGCTCCCATGTCTGGTTTTTCTCAATGCATTCTATTTCTTCATCCATGGCTTGTGTCCATACATCTTCTTCAATGCATTCCTCAAATGTTAGTGGATCATCTACTGAGAAAACAATGCAAAAAGAAAGAAGGAATTTGGTGTAACAGATTCATATATCTCACGCGGACTTCTTGTCTTCACTGGATCTATTGATGTCGAACTACTTGATGGGGTCTGTTGTCCCCTTGGCGTGCTTATCAGCATAGCATGAGCTGCAACTTGTGTTGATATTCCTTGTGTTGAACCATGTCACGGTTTCATGGGAGTCGACGGTGCTGCGACCTCTTGATTTACTTGTGGTGTTTGAACCACTTCCCCTGTCATGTCTTGATGCTCGACATTCAACACAATCTTGACATTCTTCTCGATGATTCCATCCCATGATTCATTTTCAACAAATTCGTCACGACTAATAATTAATTTCCTTGCAAGAGGGTCATACAACTTGTATGCTTTTGTGTCTTCGGAATAGCCAACAAAAATACATTTTTGTCCCTTCTTGTCTAACTTCTTTCTTAGCTCATCTGGCACATGAGCATATGTGACACAACCAAAAAAATTTAAACTAGACACACAATGATTCATGCATGTCCATGCTTCTTGAGGAACCTTGTTCTTCATGCTCTTTGTTGGATATCGATTCAAGATGTATACAACATTTGTGACTGCTTCATCCCAATATTCATTTGGCAAATGCTTAGCTGCCATCATGCTGCGCACCATCTCCATAATGGTTTTGTTCTTTCTTTCTGCGACACCGTTCTGTTGAGGTGTATACCGCACAGTGAATTTCTTGTATATGCCATGAGTTTTGAAAAAAATTAGAAATTCATTTGAAACATATTCACCACCTTTGTCCGTCCTTAATATTTTGATGCAGTGACCACTTTGCTTCTGCTGAAAACAACTAAATGCATCATATCTATGTTTCAGAAAATATACCCATTCTTTTCTTGAGTAGTCATCAATAAAAGTAAGAAAATACTTGCAACCACCAATGGGCATTGTCTGCATTGGACCAAAAATATCAGAGTGCACGATCTCAAGTGGTGTGCTTGCTCTGTATGACTTTCCAACTGGAAAAGTTTCTCTATGATGCTTTCTAAAAATGCAGCCTTCATAAACTTTGTCTGGGTTGTCAATCAATGGCAATCCTTTAATCATATTCTTTGTCTGCAGTAGCTTCATCCCACCAAAATTTAGATGTCCAAATATGAAATTCCATAGCCAGGAATCATCCTGAACTTCTGTTTGAAATGCAGCCTGAAAATCAGCATTGTCATTTTCTTTCTTATCGCAATGAGAAACTTATTCTTTACTTTCTTTCATGAATGCATCTTCTGTATTGTTTGGACCTATCTTCAATGGAAACAAGCAATTTCTTATCATTGGAACTCTTTCCATCAGTTGATTTCTTGGATGTATATCTTTAATCACACAATGATTGTCTTCCATGTAGAATTTGTAACCTTTCTGTATCAGTTGTCCAATACTCAGAAAATTATGTTTCAGACCTTCGACATGATAAACATCAGACATATACTTATTCTCCCCCTCTTTGGTTAAAATACTAACAATACCTTTTCCCAAAACAGTAACTTGGACATTATTTCCAAGTGTAACATCAGTTTGAACTGACTTATATAGACACGAAAATAAATTTAAATTACCAGTCATATGATTGCTGCAGCATGAATCTAAATACCATATGTCACATGGAATTTCTTGGATGGTATTGCATTCAATTAGGGATACGCATGCCATCAACATTGCACTCGATGAAATGCTGGTGTTCGTCGACTGATTTTGTCTTTGCTTTCCTTGGTCATATTGCTTCTTCCTCCATTCATATGCAGAATGACCAAATTTCTTATAGTAATGACATTGAATATTTGATTTATCAAACCTGTGACCACTTGGCTGACTTGTGTTCTGATTCTGTCATCTACCAGCAACATCTGCAGGACTACTGCTACATCCTCCTCTTGAGAATTTTCTTCCTCTACCTATGGAATTATTTCTCCCCCTGCCTCTTCCACGACTTATAGATGAGTGTGTTGCAAATGCAACTTCCAGTGATGTTTGTGTTTTGTTGATCCTATGTTCATGATTGATGAGTGAAGCTTGTAGCTCATCTATGGTAAACGTTGTCATGTATGTGTCTTCTTCAAGGTCACAACCAAGGATTCAAATCTTGGGGGAAGACTTCTGAGAATTTTCTCAACCACCCTTTGGTATGTTATGGTTTCTCCATAAGATTTCAGTTTATTTATCAAACCAAAAACTCTGGTATAAAATGATTTTGCTCACTCTAAATCTTTCATGGAAAGAGATTCAAAATCTCTTCTTAGAATTTGTAGCTTTGAAGTCTTTACCTTGTCCAAACCTTGATAGGCTGTCCCCAATGTGTCCCATGCCTTCTTTGTCGTAATTTCCATTGCTACTCTTGGGATTATGCTTTCATGCATGGCTTGATGTATGTAGAATAGAGCTTTTCCATCTTTCTTCCTTTGTTCTCTCAGCACATCTTTTTCATCTTGTGATAAATTATTATATGTCGCTTGATCTGCTAATTCTACATAACCATTCTAAACAATATCCCAAACATCTTGACCTCTGAACAAATCCTTCATTGTTAGAGACCAATATTCATAATTCTTTCCTGTAAAAATCAGAGTTTGTAAACTCGACATATTTGACCTTGAAGTAGAAGCCATTTTAATTTCTAATTTTTAACTTTCCTTAGAAACTTACTTTTTCCCTTTTAGGACAAGATTTCTTTCCTAAACTAGCTCTGATACTAGATCTTGGAAACAAGGTCGGCCGCAACAATTAACTTGAGTTACCGCGTGCAACACAACCTTTGTTTTCCCTTTTTCATTTTTTCCAAATCTTGCAACTAAATGTACTTGCAACGAAATTTATTGCACGACAGAATTACTGCACGATGGAATTACCGTGTTGCTACATAGTTACTACCATGGAGTAAGTGCGCAGACTTTTCACCTCGACATACTTTTACTTTGGCTTCGACCAGATTTTACTGTGACATGAATTAGGTTGTGACCAACTCATGTGCGACCAAGTTTTCACAACTTTATATTTCCTAGTCTAAGGACTTAGGAATATGAAAAACACTTTTCACTGTGGTAACCTAGGATTAACTACGCGACACAACTATATTGCGACTCACTCACAATATCATATAAGAAAATAATAAACAAGATTTGTGTTGAATCTCTGTGCGTAAAACTAGAACTTTTACACAATGAAATAATTATGGATTCTTCAAGTGTCTTTTACTCACAGTAAATGTAAACAGCATTCACTCAGGTAAATATGGAGAAGATATGCGACTAACTAAAAACTTGCATTAAACAATAAACTTAATGATTTATATTTCTTGTGACGACATAACAAAACTTGCAGCCGTAAATACAAACTTAGTAAAAATACAGAAGCTTGAGCTTCAAACTCTTCAATGAGTTTTTCTTCTTCTTCTTCTTCTCTACACTTCTCTTCTCCATTCTATTCTGCTTGTCTATTCTATTTTCAGATTTACAATTTCCTTCTTCGTATAGAAAATTTCTGCCGGCTAACCAACTTAACATTAAAGACTATAATTACTCTCTACCTAGAAACTTAGCTTCAACAACTAAATTCTAATGTCTTATATATGAGAGATATGAACTTTTTTATCCTGTCAGACTCTCTGACACTTTCTGACCTGCTACAGAATCTGACAGAGTCGGTTGATGTGATTATGGATAAGTGAATAATTAATATTTTCGACAATTCTGTGTCGTTGATTAAACCAGCTATCACATAACTTAGTTGTCACCTAACCTACACCATTCTGTGTCGTTGATTAAACCAACTATCACATTCTGTATCGTTGATTAAACTAGCTATCACATTCTGTGTCATTGATTAAACCAGCTATCATAGAAAAGGTAGCCTCATCACATAAATTATTTGTCACCTACCTATACCATTTTAGTTATTTGGATGCATAAAAAACATAGAATTTCAGAATGTTGAAAATTTAATTTAATTTAGAGAATGATTACTAATTGCATGCATTTAATTTTAACTTTGTATAGGTTGAAGTGTCTCAAAGTAACATAAATATGGTCTACTAAATATTGGGTAGGAAACATGTGAGGATGTGTTTCATGGTGGGTTTTGGTGACAAATATCTGCAACAAACTTATGAAAGAGGATCCTCTATGGATTCCATATATAAGGATTCAAAAAGATATCTGGTTTGACATAGAAGCACTCAAACCAAATGAATTAATAGATCCAATTGTGGGAGGAATCATTATTATGAGAAGTTTGAGGATTCCATGATGGATTCAAGCAAGCTTGAGTCCACAACGCATACCAATGCTCTTGACTAGTAGCTAAGCTCCACAACATTATCATGGAACCATGGATTTAAATTCAAAAACTTATGCTAATAATTAGTTGTACTAAGTTTGCATTATCATAGGACTAAGCTAATATGAGTTAATGGAAGTATATGATTTTTGTTAATATTGGGATCTTTGATTATTTTGGTCATTTCAGCATTTGGGTGTATTTATTTTAAAACATAGTATATCAAAGTCTTGTGAGATCCTTTGTGTTTTGATGAGAATTTATTTATTTATGAGTGTACAATGATTGTGCTATGGAAGTTATTGAGATCTTATTATGTTCGGATACATTTCATTTATTTATTAATATAGATATTTAGTCACCAATTGGAATTGGAAAATAAAGGAAAAATTAACTAAAACAAGAACATGAAAAACATTTAAATGTTGGTTAGAATTAATCTACATAAAGATATTAAAATTAAATAGCACATAAGCCTAGTTTATTATAATGTAACCTTTTTTATTAAATAAAAATTAAGAGAGTTGATCTCAAGTTCAAAGTATATGTAGAGAATAACTAAAACCTTGGATGTGGGCTAGACATGATGAACATCCTTAAATAAAAAAATAATAATAATGTTTTTTCATATTTGGGGATTTTTAAATTTTAAAGGATAATATATTTATCTATTATCCATTAAATATCCATATCCTTAATCCAATTGTCCATATGTTAATTTAGAATGTTTTGTGATTTTAATTTAGGTAGATAAAAATCAATAAGAGAAAAACATGACTTCCAAAATTAATGTTTGAGTATCATAGTGATTTTAGTTTAATGATTATAGGTTTATTTCAAAATGTTGATTAAGTATCATATAGAATTATGATGTAGAGTTAATTAATATTTTTGAAATGTAAAAATTAAGTACGCAAATACCACTATTAGATAAATCATTAAAATCTAGAAGTATAATCCAAAGCAAAATATGTCAAATTTTTATTTATCTAAATTTTATCCTTTTCCATATTTATTTCTTAATTTTACTAAAAAAAAACTAAGGTTGATATAAAAGTCCTATTATAACAAATTTATATTAATATTTTATTTCAAATTCTGTTATACTAATATTTTTATTTGAAATACATTTTGTAATTATTAAAAAAACAACTTTTCAATACCATTTTTTAAATACAAGTAAACCCTTTTTTCAATAAATATATTTATAAATATTCATAAACAATAACTTTTACCAGTCACATTATATTTAGTAATTTTTATCTAAAACAAAACATAATATGATATTACAATTTATTATCTTGATCTATTTTTAAAAATATAAAGTACATCTTAAAAATATAAAGTTAATAAACTACATTTCTAACCAAGTGCAAATTCAAAGTAATCTAAAAATGGCTATTTTTTTATTTTATATAAATTAATACATCCTAAAAATATAAAGTTAATAAAGTGCATTTCCAACCAAGTGCAAACTCAAAGTAATCTAAAAATGGCTATGTATAGGGCACATGTTTGAAGTTCATCATGGAAATTTACAAACTAAAAGAACGAGATATTCCATAAACATCTTAATCCACCTTCATGTCGAGTTGAGTATTGAGGAGATGGAGCATGGAAACTCTATAGGGCACATGTTTGAATTTCATCATGGAAATTTACAAACTAAAGGCACGAGATATTTCAGAAACATCTTAATCCACCTTCATGTGG
Organism: Pseudotsuga menziesii; assembly: GCA_001517045.1. NCBI lineage: Eukaryota > Viridiplantae > Streptophyta > Pinopsida > Pinales > Pinaceae > Pseudotsuga > Pseudotsuga menziesii. The sequence goes on from LPNX010418695.1 coordinate 114,132, forward strand.
AGTTGAGTATTGAGGAGATGGAGCATGGAAAGTGTAGATATTGTCTTCCCACTTCCTATTGGTGCACCTAAAGGAACATTCTTGTCTCTATGGTATAGAATATGAAATGTATGGAAATCATGTCTTGGCCTCTTAGGGTTTCATTACTTAAGTCTTATTAAAGAAAGAATGCAATAAAATTGTCATCTCCACTTAACATAAAATTGTATAGGTAATTGCATTTCTAATTTATATTGTAATGTGTAATATTGTGAAAGTGAAATATGATTTGAGTTTGAATTGGGTTCAAGTGTGAAAACTTTTATAATCCTTCATAAATACTATTGCCAAGAGCTATCACAAGAAGTGGCCTCAAATCAAGAAGTTTGATGTGTGAAGTATGTAATTGAAGAAACAAATGAACAAGTTTGAAAATACACAAAATTAGTATTTTTATTTTATTTTATTTAAGAATAGGACCACATTCCATATTTACTAAAATATAGTCAAATTACAACACCTAAAATACTAAATTAGAATTTACTAAGATGGATTTGTATAAATGATTGTATTTGACTAGGTCTTGAAGATGGATTCGTATATATGATTTTGTATTTGACTAGGTATTGAAGAAAGTATAGAATTTAATTAAGATGAATTTGTATAGATGATCCATAATATGAAATTTCAAAAAAACTTACACAGAAATATGGAAAACAAGCCTGTGGTAAATGAGATGTTCAAAGGACATAGTATGCAAAACTTCTCCATGCAACCAACTATCTAAAATAGCCTATAGTATTGAGGTGGACAAGATTCAAATATAGGTATCATAAATGTAAGTTTATGTGGACCTGATCTTACCATTCTTTCTGTCAATGTGAACAATTCTGAATGATAGATATGCTAATTTTCAGAATCCTAAAGCATTGTTTGCACTATTCAAGTGCAAGATGCAAGTTCAACTTGAAGTTGAATATTTTATCTCAAAAGACGAATAATTACCTTTGGTTATTGTATCTAGGCCACACAACAAGCTATCCATTAATGAAATATATTTCCCCACCCAATAAAAGGAAACAATGAGAGTGTATGGCCTCAAGGCATGTTCTTAGCTATGTGCAGGATGAAAGGATGGCACATATAGCTCGTCTCAGTACAATAATTTACCTTCTTGTGCAACAATGAATGAATTTGTGCGAACATGTGGCATGTGTATTTTTCCCTGCAAATAAAAATGTAACAACAATTGTTCTCATGCTACTCAAGAATTTACATCATTGTGGAGTAGAATATGCAACAAATAAAGGATATGAATGCTCATGGATAGATCTAAATTTTACCAAATAGAACAGCGACTTGCTCCAATCCCCAACTTTAAAATTATAAGATTTCAAAAATTACTACTCTTGTTTCATCCTGAAATATAAGTGAATTTAATGCCGATACCAATCCTTAGCAGCGGTATTTTTCTCACATATCTTGTTGGCATGATTTAGAAAATATTTGTGTCCTTTTGTAATTGAAGAGGCTCCACTTATAGACTGCACCAATTAACTTGTTCACACATTTGCAACTAGAAGCAAATTCTAACCAATTGTGTCTATTCCCTTTAATCCTCCAATGATAAATGAAGTGCTCCTTGAATCAAAACTATGCATAGGTTTATAGAATGTACTCAAAACTTAATAAATTATATCAAAAATTGTTTCAACTATCAAATGAATTTGTTGGGTTGTTACTATCCATTCGTACAATGCTTGTTTGTTGAATTTTTTGGATGGAAATACATTGTGCAAGTCTAAGAATCTCACCAACTTGGCATCATGTGTGATGGCCAAAATCTCTCATTTCTATATGTGATAGATTCACACACAACAATGATGCTTAGTTGTTTCAATTCCAAAGATGGAGGTCTCAGTAAAAATGGTGGTCGCTGCAATTAACTTGAGTTATCGCACAACACAACCTTTTTGTTTTCCCTTTTAACTTTTGATGAAAGTTTTGGCACTCAAAATACCTGCCACAGAATTACTACAACATGACTTTTCACTCGACTCACTTTTACCTTGAAAGACTTACTTGGCTTCTATTGGATTTTAGTGTGACATGAATTAGTTTGTGACCACCTCATGTGCGACCAACTTTATATTTCCTAGTGTAAAGACTTAAGAATATGAAAAAACACTTTTCACCGATGGTTACTTGGGATTAAGTGTGACACAACTATATTTCAAATCACTCACAATATTATATAATCAAATATTAAATAAGTTTTGTGTGAAACTAGAAATTTTACGGGGTGAAATGAATATGGATTCTTTGTGTCTTTCACTTACAGTAAATGTAAACAACATTCACTCAGTAAATGTAAACAACATTGAATCAGGTAAATATGGAGAAGATGCGTGGCTAAATAAAACTTGCATTAAACCATAAAATATGGATTTATATTTCTTGTGACAACATAACAAATAACTTATAGCCATAAATAAAAATTTTGAAATTACAAGGACGTTTCACCTTTTACAGACCTTCGACTCTCAACACTTTCACAAAACACATAAGCTTGAGATTCAAACTCTTCACAAGGTTTTTCTTCTTCTTCTCTGCACTTGTCTTCTCTATCTATCTCTCTGTCTGTTCTGCTCAGTGCATTCTCTGTTTTTTATGATTTAGAATCTTCTTCTTCATATAGAAAACTTCTACCAACTAAAATTTCTTCTCTCTGAAGCTACCAACTTAACATTAAAGATAGTAATATATATCTACCTAAAAACTTAGCTTCAACAATTAAATTCTAGTGGCTTATATACGAGAGACATGAACTCTTCTCGTGTTAGAATGCTTGACATAGAATGTGTTGCTAGAGAATATGACAGAGTCAAGTGATGTGCTATTCGGATCAGCGAGTAATTGATATTTCCAACACTCCCCCTTAATTATGAGCAGATTGGAATTTTAAAACAAAATATTACAAAATATTTCAGAGCTGAAACTTGCTCTGTTCATGACAGAGTTCATTGTGCAGAACATGTCATTCCTAAATAACTTCAGAGATACTGGAATGTAACCCTAGCCAATGGTTTTGTAAATATGTCTGCAAGTTGATCTTCAGAATTGCAAAATTCTAAACAAGTTTATTTGTTGTTCACCAATTCAATTATAAAAAGATACTTTGTGTCAATGTGTTTGGTTTTCTTGTGAAACACATGATTCTTCGACAAGGCATGGTTGAATTGTTGTCACATAAAATGGTTGTTGGTTCTTGCTCATTCTACAACATGTCTTTTAACATTCTGCTCATCCAAACATCTTGGCATGCAGCGCTTGTAGCTGACACATACTTTGCTTCTACTAAAGATAGAGTTACTATGGGTTGTTTATTCAAATCCCATGGCACAACAGCTGTACCAAAATGAAATGTGTACCTAGATGTGTTTTTCCTCTCATTTGTGTTGCCTCCATTGTCACTATGAGTGTATCCAATGAGTTTAAAATTTTCTGAGTTTGAGTACATTATGCCAAGATGTTGAATCTTTTTAAAACTGTACTTTCATACTTGGATTGTGATATAAAAATACCACTTTCAAACCGCTAGACTTCAATGCCTAGGAAAAATTTCATGAGCCTCAAATCAGTCATTTCAAATTCACTTTCTGTGACTCTTCTAAATTCTCTTATGCCAAAATCACCAGTAAATATTATATCATCTTCATACAGGAAGACAATTAACATGTTATCTTGGTCATTAACTTTGGTGTACAATGTTGGATCACATTCACTTTTGTGAAATTCATTTTCAATGTGATAGGAATCAATACAACTGTACCAAGCTCTCAGAGCTTGCTTCAAACCATAGAGCACCTTTCTCAGCATGTAAACTTTGTGCTCTTGCCCTGGAAATTCATATCCTTGTGGTTTTTCTACATATACTTCTTCATCCAGATATCCATTCAGAAATGTTGATTTAACGTCCATTTGATAAACAGGGCGTTTTTTGTGTGTAGTGATGGCCAAAACTGTTCAGATTGTATCCATATGTGAAACCAGTGAAAATGTTTCATCAAAATCTATGCCTAGTTGTTGGATGAACCCTCTTGCTACCATTATTTCCTTGTGCTTCTGTACATTCCCATCAACATGTTTCTTGGCCTTGTAAATCCATTTGATCATGATTACATCTTTATCTTTTGGTACATCAACTAGTTCCCATGTTTGGTTTTTTTCAATGCATTCTATTTCTTCATCCATGGCTTGTTCCCATGCTTCTTCATCAACAACTTCCTCAAATGCTAGTGGATCATCTATTTGAGAAAACAATGCAAAGAGAGAGAAGGAATTTGGCATATCAGCTTCATATATTTCACGTAGACTTCTTGTCCTCACTGGATCTATTGATGTCGAACTACTTGATGGAGTTTGTTGTCCTCTTGGTGTACTTGTCGGTGTAGCTTGAGCTGTGACTTGTGTCGATGTTCCTTGTGCTAAACCATGTCGCAGTGTCATGGGGGTCTGTGGTGTTGCGATCAGTTGAACTACATGTGGTATTTGAACCACTTCTTTCGTCATGTCATCATGCTCAACATTCGATACAATCTTGACATTCTTCTCGACGGTTCCATCCCATGATTCATTCTCAACAAATTGAACGTCGTGGATGATGATTAATTTCCTTGCGACAAGGTCATACAAGTTGTATGCTTTTGTGTCTTCATAGTAGCCAACAAAAATACATTTTTATCCCTTGTTGTCTAATTTATTTCTCAACTCATATGGAACATGAGCATATGAAACACATCTAAAAACATTTAAATGAGAAACACTATGACTCATGCATGTCCATGCTTCTTGAGGAACTTTGCTCTTCATGCTCTTTGTTGGAAATCGGTTCATAATGTATACATCAATTGTCACTGCTTCAGCCCAATATTCATTTGGAAAATGCTTGGCTGCCAACATGTTGCATGCCATCTCCATAATGGTTCTGTTCTTTTTCTCTGTGACACCGTTCTTCTGAGGTGTGTACTGCATAGTGAATTTATTCTGTATGCCATGGGTTTCCCAAAAATTCAAAAATTCATTTGAAACATATTCACCGCCTCTATCCGTCCCTAGGATTTTTATGCAGTGACCACTCTGGTTCTCCACGAGTGCTTTGAACTGTTGAAAACAACTAAATGCATCATATTTATGTTTCAAAAAATATACCCATGTTCTTCTTGAGTAATCATCAATAAAATTTAGAAAACAATTGCAGCCACCAATGGATGATATCTGCATTGGGCCAAAAATATTAGAGTGCAGAATATCAAGTGGTGTGCATGCTCTGTATGAATTTCCAACTGGAAAAGTTTCTCTATGTTTCTTGCCAAAAATGCAACCTTCACAAAATGTACCTGGTTTGTCTATTAATGGCAATCATTTTACCATGTTTTTTGTAAGCAATAACTTCAGCCCACCAAAATTCAGATGTCCAAATCTGAAATGCCATAGCCAGGAATCATCTTGAACTCCTATTTGAAATGTTGCTTTCATTTCAGCGCTGCCATTTTTTTTCTTGTCGCAGTATAAGACTTCTTCTTTGCTTTCTACCTTGAAAGAAACTCTAGTATTGTCTGGGACTATTCTCAATGGAAACAAGTGATTGCTTGTCATTGCCACTTTTTCTATCAGCTGGTTTCTTGGACGTATGTCTTTGATCACACAGTGATTTTCCTCCATGTAAGCTCTGTACCCTTTCTGTATCAGTTGTCCAATACTCAACAAATTATGTTTCAGACCTTCCACGTGACAGACATCATGCATATACATATACTCCTCCTGTTTGGTTTGAATACCAAGAATACCTTTTCCCAAAACAATAACTTGGACATTATTTCCAAGTGTAACATCAGTTTGAACTGAATTATCTAGACTGGAAAATAAATTTAAATTTCCAGTCATATGATTGCTACAGCTTGAATCGAAATACCATATGTCACGCATACTTTCTTCAATGGTATTGCATTAAATTGGGGATGTGCATGCCATCAACATTGTGCTCGAGGAAGTGTTGGTGTTTTGTCTACTGGTTATGGTTTTTCCTTCCTTGATCATACTGATTCTTCCTGCATTCATATGCAAAATGACCAAATTTCTTACAATAATGACATTGAATCTTTGATTTATCAAACCTATGACCACTTGGCTGACTTGGGTTCTGATTCTGTGCTCTACCAACAAAATATGTAGGAATGCTTCTGTGTCTTCGTCTTGATAAGTTTCTTCCTCTACCTCTAAAAATATTTCTCCCCCTTCCTCTTCCATTTATTATCGATGACTATGCTGCAAATGCACCTTCCATTGATGTATTTTTTCTGCTGATCTTGTGCTCATGATTGATGAGTGAGGCTTGCAGCTCATCAATAGTAGACACCCTCATGTCTTTGTTTTCTTCCAAGGTGTTTCTATTGCAACCACTACCCCAAATTTTTTAATGATTTTAGGGCCCCTCCTTAGAATTTTTAGCTTTTAGCCCTTTTTCAGACTATTTTTTCTCCTTGAGGATCCCTTCCATGACTTAGTTTTATTTTTAACGAGTCACAAAAGTTTTTTTTTCCAAGATAAAACTCATTTTTTACACCCGATGTGTTGGATGAACTCATTGAGTCTGGCCGACCCCTTGGAGAGAATCATATTTACCATCTAATATGTTCCAGAACCAATTCTTGCAAAATATTTTGTTGAGTTTTCCGAGTACGTCAGCCAAACCTAGGATTTGAAGCCGATAGGGTTTTGGAGAAACTCAAGGGGTTGAAGCCGATGGTATCGAAAAAGACTAAGCTTCTCAAGCCGACAGGTTTTTCGGTGAAAATCAGGTTTCCGTGCCAATGCTATCGATGGTTCTGACATTTCCTTTCTGACGCATTTGGTCGTAGATATTTTGTTGAAATACTTTGCTGATTGGAGCCGAGAGATGGGGAATTAATGCAATAAGAAAGAAGTATCCTGAGATAGTTGGGTTACCACAAATAAAGAATGGACATATCTATGAGAAGAGAGTGGAAGGTTCATTTGTAAATGAAGGATGAGGACTAGGACTGGGACATGCCAAATATGTGAGGCGTTGAATCACCTTTGCGTATGGGATTTTTGAGTGAAGCATAGATTCGTTGTGCAGACAATGGAGATCATCAATCTTAAAGGCACACATGCGATAAATATTTATATGGAATGTAACGACAGGTTTTTTTGAATTAGATGTTGTGTGGAGACCACTCAGAAGGTAGATGGAAATTCAAACCAAAGAAGCGTTGTCGATGGATGGTTAATGTTGATGATTGCAAACAAGGAGGGGAAAGGGTGTGCATTTGTTTGCCCAAAGAGGGAAAATAGGGAGATGCTCCATAGTGCTAATGGGACATGGTTTTACAAAGTAACAATTCAGTTGGAAATCGACGAAGTTGAGCATGACCTCTGAGAGGGATTGGAGGCAGGTAAGCCAGTAGGTGAATTTGTTTCTTTAAAGGACTACATTCAAGATCCAAACACTAGTCACTCTTTGTTGGATATGTATGGGAGTTCAGTATTTCTTTTTTGGATGGTCAAGGGGATTTTGGGCTGCCTATTACTAGAGAAAGAGGAAAAAGGAAAAGGTGATGAGGTTCCAATGCACTTTTGGAAGGCTCCTCAAGATTATACATGCTTGATGCATAAAAAAATTGATATAATAATGAATCGTTTGGGTATTCCTTTCCTTCCAAGCCCAAGTGGTGAGGGTGGTTCGTAGACTCTATGTCGTATGTTGGCATCGGAGGGGCATCATCGAATCGCTAGGTTCCATGATGGGTATCTCTATCTATTATTTGTTTCTTTTTTGGTCATGTTTTCTGGCTGAAATAATTATACGCGTCTGTTAGGATCTGTATCAGTTCTAAGAGTTAGATCTTAAAGTATATTAGAAAGTTTTATATGGCATGAATAGGTATAGCAAAGTGTATTTGGATGAAGTTTTTCAAAACCATGTTTTATTCTACGGGGGTGGGGCAATTTTGGTTTTAGGGATTGTAATGGGGTTATGATATGTTTGGTTTGGATGTTGAGGGGGTTATGATATGTTTGGTTTAGATGTTGAGGTTGGTAGGTTGGAAATATGGTAGGACATAAGCTAAATGTATTTTTTTTTGTTGATAACTAATATATAGTTTACTTAAAAAAAGGTTTTATACATGACTTGTTCTATAACACTTGCTATGGAGAAAAACTCTAAAATATAGATTATAATATCCCATGTTATTGCTCATAATATTTTTATTTTTATAGTTCATTTCATTTGACTAGATGTTATGGGAGTAAAAGTCTAAGATTGTGCTATTAGCTATCACATTTCATGAAATAACTATCTTTGATATATATAAAACCCCTTTAAAAATGGGTTGTTTTTATATAACTATGACTAATGAACATGTATTATGTGGCTTGAACCCAAGTTAAATTGAATTCCTTCGCGCATTATTACACTGAGTATAAATAGGAAATACGTAATAGCAATACTATGGGTGAATACCATAGGCCTTAATCTCAACTGGTAGTACATCTTCAGCACCGTCTATGCCTAAGTGCTTGTGTCTGCTCCAAGAATGCAAAACAAGTACATGGTAAATATATGAATCTCACACACTCATCCTACATGTGCAAAACAGTTTATGCACCTAGAGTCATGTATTAACTCTTAAAGAATGTAATCTCACATGTAGTTAGTTAGTGAGTTAGGTGGCCCATGGTATTTTCCGACCTATGGTATTCACCCATTGTATTGCTATTATGTATTTCCTATTTATGCTCAGTCTAATAAAGAGAAGGCATTTAATATGCCCATAGTGTAATTTAAACTCAGTCTAATAATGAGAATGCATTCAATATAGCCATAGTGCTATTTATACTTAGTCTAATAATGAGAAGGCATTCAATCTACCCATAGTGCTTAGCAATACTATGGGTGAATACCTAACTCCATGTGAGATTACATTCTTCAAAAGTTAATACATGACTCTATAAGCATAAACTCTTTTGCACATATAAGATGAGTGTGTCACAAGATTCATATATTTACCATATATTTGTTTTGCATTCTTAATATTTTTTTTTATTATAGATTGGATAAACATGATTATCATTTTTTGCCCTCAAATTAGACTTTATTTACATATTGATTGTATTAACATCATTTACATATTTTAACATTTTTATTAAACATCTATGTTTATCATATGGATAAACATGATTATTATTTTTTGGCCACAAATTAGACTTTATTTACACATTGATGGTATTAACATCTTTTACATCTTTTAAAATTCTTATTAAGACCTGTTTTGTTGCACTTTATTAAAAACGAAGTATATAATAATAAACCTATAGATAGCAAAGGTAAGAGGCATGGATAGCAAAGGTAAGACGCTCTATATATAGGCAAGCCAGCAGCGATCCACGAAGAAGAACCGTCTCTCTAGATGCATGGACTTGGTATTGTTCGCGAAAACGTATGCAACACGAATGAATTTCAGATAACATTATCCTCTCTGGTTGGCGCGCTGCAGAAAATTTCAGGTGAGCAACAAACGACACCAGAGAGTAATTAGCTAAGAGTTATAGGAGTTTCAAGTTTAGTTTTCCATGTTTGAATCAATCCCAACTCGATTACTGTCATAGTCGTCGCCGCCCATGGGCTATTTTCTTCATTCGCTTTGGTTTTTCAAAGCTGTAACTGTTTTGGTTTGATTGTATCTTCCATGCATTTCAAGAAAAGACCAACGACTTGACTTGCTATTATGTTGCTCCAGCGACAAAAGTGTCTTTTTCTTCTGGGACGCCACTCCTCAACATTAGTCATGCTATTTATTTATTAACTACCATTTTTTTTTTAATCTCACATTCTTCTTAAGCATTTGTGCTCTGCTAGTTATTCATTCTTCAACTACATAATAAAGAGTCTAGTCCACCACCCCAAATACCCCTATAAAAAGACATTACATTATTATGAAACACTTATAAAAAAAATTAGTTATTACAATTTAATTCATAATTCATAAAAAAATATAATAAATATAATTTTTCAAAGAAAAAAACCATAATAAAAGTAAATCTTCATAAATCAATTTTAATTACCTACAATGTAATGATGGAAATATTTTAAAAGATGAAAAGAGAGGAAATTAATTTATTACACATCAGCTTGATCAAATAATTAAGACCTAAAGATTAAATTCATTATAAAAATATATGACCTATAAATAAAAATTAGTTTGATCAAATAATTAAGAATTTAAAATTAAATTATATTACAAGTATCTCTTGTTAATAACTAGCTTATGGAAGAAAATTAATATAGTCAAGATTAAAACTAGCTTTCATGAACTCCATAGAGAAACAAGGCATTGGTCTATTCTTAAAGCTCCATGGGCTGAAAGGGTTTGACATTTGAGTGCCTTGCTTACACCCACATTAGATCTAAGTTTCATAGTATTTGTTACAATACAAATCTTTAAACCTTCTAACTTGCCAAAACTATAATGAGTTTGGAAAGCTTTTTGAAAAGCTTTTAAAGTAAACCAAGTATTTTCTTTTTTAAGATTCCATAAATCAAAGTTGGTCTCATTAATTTTTAACATCATATATATATATGATTATATTCTATTTTTTCAAATTCAATAAAAAAGCTAAATCTAACCTTTAATAAAAAAATCTTTTAAAAAATGGACACTATTTTTAGTGTTAACTAAACCAAAAAAAAGCTTTACTAAATAATAATTTTATAAACCCAAGCTTTATAAAAACAAGATTAGTAAAAAACAAAATGCTTATTATTGTTATTTGTGCTACCAGTAGTTGAGTAGTTGTTGGAAACTTGGAAATACATTTTTATCATAAAAGTTAAAAGTTATATATATAGAATATAGTAGGAGAAAAAGAGTAAAATTGTTTGCCCGACATGATAATGTAAAAAACTAATAAAATACTAATACACACTATCCACTTTAAATCTTTAAATTAAAAGTGGACATCAAAGAGATATATACTCTAATTATGAAGGTAAACTATATTTTCGGAGGATATAATCCAAAAATATTGTGATAAGTGCATCGTGAATGAATCATCAAAAGAGTGCACATTTTTCTATATATATTTGGAAGATATAGGTTGAAGCTCATAGGAAAGATTTAGACATGAGTTGAGCAGATATGAAAGATTTAATCAATCTTGACTATTAAAAGTTTGATGTTAAAATAAAGTTTGATGTTAAAATAAAGTTTGATGTTAATTCCACATCCAACAAGCTCTCCCAATTGAAATTTGAGTAAAATCATAGGCAGATATGTCTAAAATATGAAAAAATAGTAGTTTTTTTTCTTTCCTTCCTCCAAAATTAATAAATATTATTATTTTAACTATTATTTTATTATTTTCCTTAGGAGGCCCATTTTGAGTTGAAATTCCCTCTAATGAGATGTCCCTATCCATATATCAAAGTGATTAATGCGAAAAATTAATGTTGTTGAAGAATCAGGTGAGCTAGAAGATTGTTCAAATGAGCTAGAACATGGTTCATAGATCATCTCGTTGTCTCAAAATGAGATAGAAGTAGAGATTAAAGGTTTATATGTGACATCTTTCTGCAAGAATTGGAGCCCTCAAGAACTCGGGATCAATTTATCAAAGTAACTCCATCTATTGTTCCTATGTCTCAAGAATTTGTTAGAATGAAGGTCATAAAACACTTGAAGTCTTATTAACATTTGTAAGAATTTTTAAATGAAGGGATTATCTTAAGGTTTCTCACCTCGATGAATCGTGAGAAAAACAAATTTAATCTATTATTGCTTCAACTGGATCAATCCTCAAGAAATAATGGATATGAGATAACTATTGTGTTAGTGGATTTCAATCAAGTAAATGCAGTAGACATGATCAAATGGCATAGAAAAATATGAGAGATGGTCTCAAATAAGTTGAATCAATGTATTATTAATATAAAGAAGTTTCCAATTATGGTTGTGGAATTGGATATAAGGAGTTAAAATATGAAAGAATAATTAACAAGGATGGAACAACTAGAAAAAAGGATCTTTAGGGGAAGATTGTTGATTTAGCAAGTGCCTCAAACACATTAGAAAGTGCCAAAAACCCATTACACTCTAAATACAGTAAGGATACCATAGTAAAGGTGAAAAGATAGATAAAAATGAAGACATCCTCTAATGAGAAGGTGGATGCAGGTCAACATATGCAATAAGAGGCCTGTGTGGGGCTTAGAAATAACCAATGGCACAATCCTTCCCAGAAAAAATGCAATCAATGAGAATAATTGTTTTGAATACAATGGATTTGGTGAAAATCCAAAAGGAAGATCCTTGAAAAAGGTTGTAATTATAAATTTAGAGAGAAAATAAGTTTGGCCTGGCCTATCTTGGGACAACATTCTTTTTGCATCAAAATTTTAGTGTTTCTTTTATCATAACCAATGGTTATGGTATTCTAAACTATATGGAGAAACAAGGATTTTGATCAAATTTCTATCAGAAAAAACAAGAATATCTAGTAGTTCTTCATAATGTTGGGGGTGACCTAGGTCCTTAAATCTACTATGTGGTTTCATGAAATGAAATAAAATAATTATATGTATTGAGAAAATAGGAACCTAATACACTCGATTCATCTCAATCGACTAATATCCATAAAACATTAAGAAGTATTCTTCACATGGAACAACAGAAGAGTGGGAAATACCTACATAACAAAAAGACTAGACAACCTACTCATAAAGGAAGACTGTAAGGTACACCACAAGAGGTGTCAAAGCTGGTTCGATTGTGGCCTGCAATCACTCACTTTGGCTAGTGGCGATTTATTCAAAACCAACTATTCAAGACGTCATGACTCATACACTACTCTACTGCTGAATTTTTGTTTTTGCAAATTTGTATTGAAAAGGGACATTATTAACTATAGAGTTTCATTATCTATCCAAAACTTGATTACACAGGAAATATTTACATAAAAATAAAAAAATATAATCTTCTCATATTGCAAATTGTTGAAACCACAACTGTGCAGCACAGGGTGAGAGTATATCACAACCACCAAAGACCACAGTTGTAAAAATAAAGGCATTTGTAAAAGGAACATAGCAAGCTGTGTTGATTCCCTAGAATTGATAGAACTTAAGAATCGATTTAATTTGAAAACTTGTACAACCATGAGAGAAAGCAACTACATCTCTACAATTCCATTCACATGCAATATAAATTTGACTAATAAGTTCTAATGTATAAGCTTGTCCTAAGATAGGTTTTCTGAATACTAAGGGACATAATGATGGATGCTGATATGTGTGTGGGCTATAGTCCAGATCCGCTAGAGTTAAATATTTTTACAATGTATAGTTTCAAGGGAATAGAGTACACTAAGCAAAGAATTCTATAGAGGAAAAATATAAAGTTCAAAATGACTTCAAAAAGTGGATCCAGATGATTCGTATAGTGACAGATACAACTATAGGAAAGGAGGAAGGGTAGGTCCTAAGGGAAAAGCAAACTAATAATAACACCCCACGGGACACCATATGCAATATGAAATTAAAACTGTAGTTTAATTCAACATTTGTATGCATTAAGGAGATACATAATCTAAGAAACTCATTTGAGTGATAGAAATAAAAGTTCACTAGCCTCTATAAATATTGCAGAGTCCAGACTCAAAGGAAACTTGAAGCAAAGTCGAGATATGAATGAAACTTGAAGTCTTAAACAGATGCACAAATTTTCCACTCAACCACTGCAAAGAGTATTTCCACTCAACCACTACAAAACTGTAATTGAAATAAGCAAACATTTGTCGATTCTTCAGATGGTTTTTTATGGAGTGAATTGCTACTTCCTGTGGGATTATATAGGCACAAATCCATTCCTAATCGTTCAACTTTTTCCCAAAATTTGACCATTCCAAAATTAAAAAATGATTTCCACAACAAATTTGGGGCTGAAACCATCAAATTCATAGTTGATTGAAGGTCAAAATCACTCTTCAAACTTCCATTAAGGAAAATTGACGAGCCAAAATGCTTCACCTAACAAATTTGGGCCTGAAATCGTTGAAATCAAAGTTTATTGAATGGAAAAATCACTCTTTAAACTTCCATTAAGGAAAATAAATGGACCAAGGTGCATTTTAGGTAAATTCAACTCTGAAGGTCTGATACTCTGAAAAAATTGCTCCAAAACCCCTAATCAAAGGCGAACTAACTGATATTTGACGTAGGATCCATAAAATTGCGGCGTGCTCACTGATATTTACCCTAATATCCATAAATCGAGGGATAACAGTAAATGTTATTCCCTCCATTACAAAAAATGAGGGTGAACCAACAGTTGTTTTCTTCCATTACAAAAAAAATCAAGGGCGAGAGCATGATTTCAGCTATATTTTATAGGGAGAAATTTGGTTTTCCCTCTCTCACACCTTTGGCTATTATATTTCACATGGTTTGGGGTTTAATAAAAATTGGTCTAATGCATTAAAATTCAAAAACCTTTGCTATATTAAAATTTCTCCCTCAATTTTTTGGTGACCCCTCTGATTTCGCCCCTAGGCTAAATTTTCCCCTTAAAATTTTCCTTCTTTATTTCCTAAGCGATAGATTTAGTTTTAATGTATCTCTGTAGTATTTCATTTCCATTAATTTTTCCAATATTAAATAATAAACAATTAGTATCTTAAATTTCTTTTGATGTTGTTAGTATAAACTTAGATAATTCACGATTAGGGAAGATTGAGGAATAATCCATATTTATTTATGATAATCATCTACAGTCGAAGAGTCCTATGAATATGTATAGTACAAGTATTTTACAAACAAAATTAGAGTACATATATTATAGAGATAAACACCTCCATATTAAACATAATTAATTTATACATGAATCCTTTACGGATCCACAAGTAAACAATCACAACCGGATCGAGGATACGCAAGTAAACAGTCATATCCAGATCACAAATCCACAAGTAAACAAATCTCATATGAGAGTTAATCAAATACAAACCAAAATTAAATACATTCCATGACAGGTCGTAAGTGATCAAGTCGAGATCCATTACATCCAAGTTTATCTCTATAAACAAGATATACAATTACTTTATATAATTCATAATTAATAACTAGCAGTACTCGACTAGTTCGAGGGAACCAAATTTATAGAATATCAAACTATATTTGTCCACATAAGTCACTTAAACATTAAATGATCTATTTAAACTATGGTTGAAATCCCATGGTCATGGTTTCCTTTCCTCTACTACATATTAACATTACATACGCATATAGAATTTAAACCTATGCGGTATAAACCCAACAAAAACCCTGATACGGGTCATAATATCATAAATACTACTAACTCTGCATACTAGTATTATAAACAGAGATAAATACATCGACGAAGTAGAGAAATAAAATCTGCATAAACTATTTTAAAAACCCTCTCACGGGTTCACCATGATAATAATAATAACATCATTTTTATTTACAGAGTTAAGGTTTTAAACTAAAAAAAATTTGAAAAAAACTTAGCACAGTCGTAAGACCATCAAGGATGGCAGCCTGTGAACTAGAGAATAAACACGGATAGAATTCGCAGTAAATACCCTAAGGGTCGTTCTTTAAAACATATAATTAAACAACACATTTCGTGAATATAAGGTGGTTGTAAGTCCATCTTTAATCGCTTCCCCTTGTTATTTAAAAACCATGTATAAATTCATTTAAACAGAACCAACGATGTGGAGGTAAGACCATCAACGATCGAACCCACAGTATCAGTGCAATGCACACGGGATTGTAAAACGAATACACTTAAACCCCTTACAAAGAAACAAGGATGTAAAACCTTCTATAAACACAGGGTAAACCCTTTCGGGCTTGAATGAAATAAACTTATCTTATGTAGAGTTGGAGTCCTATCCTCTCGGCTCCTCAACGCTCAGTTTTAAGTACTTGCAGCAACACATATAAAAAAACATTAATGTACGGAGTGCTTCAAACCACTGTATGAAAGAAAATCACAAAGGTGGGGTTGCTTGGTGTTTCGTGAGGTGTCCAAAGACATAGGCCTTTGAGGAGATGACCATGTTGCCTCCCTCTCCAACGTCCTCCACCTGCAAAATTTTATGTCACAGTCAGAATTGGATAAATAAACAAAAGGAAAAATTTAAACAAGTTTTATAAATCTTATAACTTTACCTTGGGAGAGTTGCAGAGAGGGCGAGGGTTCAACTCCTTCGAAGTTACCCTTATCCCTCCTCTTCCTACAAAGTGATAATGTACTATCACTTTATGCATTAAAAAAATGAATTCACTAAACAAAGTTTACAGAGTTCTAGATCTCTTACCTCTTAAGCATGGACGTGTACATGGTTGAGTTGATGGATGGTGTTGGAGTAGGGTCCCGCAGCTATAGGAAAAGCTACTGTTTTGGAACGAGTAAGCCAAAGGTAATAGTACCTGAGTGGCCAAGAGGAGAATGCTCAACCACTACACTTAAGGCAGCAGCGTAGACAGGAGGGCTCAGCTACCCTCATAAAGGAAAAGGAGCAACGAGGCCGAGGTATTGAAGACAAAGGACTGAAAAGAAAGCAGTACCAGTACCAACGGTCAGCATCGGGAAGCGTCGAAGACTGGAGGAAGCTGTGGTGTGACGAAAAGTGGCAGTTCGAGTACAGATAGACCGACTATCACAGTTAGGGTTTTTGGGTTACTGTTGGCAGAGGCCCACAGTGTTGTAATGGTGAGACCTTCAGGCCGCCTATAAAGGGATGTATTTTGTATTGTAAAAGGTTAGATAGTTAGTCAGTTAGCTCATTAGCTATTCAGATAGTCGATGATTGTTGTAATCTCACAGATCACATAAGGTTACCAATAATACATACAAAAATATACACAGATGCAAGAGACAAGAACAGATAGGATGAACAGATTATATTATTCTCAATAGATCGTACAAAGCCAAGAACTGAACTACTTTCTTGTGAGGCTCAACAGCCTAATATATACAGGTTACAAACAGTTACAATCATAACTACCTGTCAGTTCACCGAACCGACACGACTATTAGTTAACAGACTCTAATCACTGTGTTTACTCAGCCGACCGACTTAGTCGGCTGATCGACTAAGTCGGTCCCTCGACTTAGTCGGCCGATCGACTAAGTCGGTCTTCATTCAAGTCGACTTGTGTCGACTTGCTCCTTCTACATCTCCCCCACAAACAAAACATTTCTTCGTCCCGAAGAAAGAGGGTGGTACCAAAATTGAAATCCTGTCGAACCCTTCAGACTTGCTCCAGGTGAGGACTATGTAGTCGGATGGTCGGTTGTCTCTGAACGCATACTTCGACGATGGCTGGGGCTATGATGGCCAATTGATGCGGGATGGGACGCTCCAGGTCGACGGTCGGTGTCGGTGGTGAGAACGGTCGACATGGTCGGTTGATGAAGATGGTCGATGGAAATGAAGTCGGTTGTCGAAGGGGTGAGTGGCTGTCATGATGTTTGTTTTATGAGTGTATTGTGTTGATTTGTGGACTATTTGTAACTTTTTATGCAGTTTTTGGTGTCAGTTAAGACCGTTATATGATTTTTTTTTATTTTTTATTTTTTTTTAAGACCTGTACCATTTAAGTCGGGCTCCATTGAAAAGCTTCCGAAATACTTGACCCTGCAATGTTTTTAGTCGGACTGAACCATTGGGGTTTATTTCTTCGACAAGATAGGGTCCCATCCATTCTGTGTGTAATTTTTTTGGCTTTCCTTTTACTCGATTGTTATACAGTAGGGCAAGGTCACCGACTGACAGATTTTTGTTTCTGATATTACGGTCGTGCCAAGCTTTCTGCTGTTGTTTTTGTATTTCTTGGTGCTGGATGGCCATAAGTCGATGTTCTTCCAATTTATTAAGTTGAAGTAGCCGATCTTTCCTGGCCTGTTCGACGTCGACATGTAGTATCTGTGCAATGATAGGTGCCTGTTGTCTGAAGTGCAGAGGTACGACTGCTTCTTGTCCATATACCAGTCGAAATGGGGTTTGATCAGTCGACCGTTTGTAGGCTGTCCTGTATGCCCACAAAACTGCAGGAATCTTCTCATCCCAGTCATCTTTGTCAGCACTGCATATTTTAGTCAGTCCTTTTGTCAGTGTTTTATTGAAAGCTTCAATTGCACCATTCGACTGAGGGTGGTATGTTGTACTACGTCGGTGGTCGATGTGAAACTTGTCGGTTAAATTTTTGATTGTTTTGTTAATGAAGTGTGATCCTTAGTCGCTGATCAAGGTGAGTGGACATCCAAATCTCGTGATGATGTTTTCATAGATGAATTTAGCAGCTACTTCACTTGAACATGTCTCGACAGGTTCTGCTTCTGCCCATTTAGTAACATATTCCACTGCAGTGATGATATATCTTGCACCTGATCGTCGGGCTGGAACAGGGAATGGTCCTATGAAGTCTATAGCCCAGATTTCAAATGTAAGACTAGGGTTTACAGAGATCAGGGGCATTTCTGTACTCGGCAGTGGTCGACCAAGTCTAAACCCATCGTCTAGAACATCGTCTAACCCCATTTTGTATAGAAATCCATTGATGAGGCTGTAGGGGGCAGCCTTCATTGCTAGGATTTGCTTCTTTTTAGTGTTCAGACCTTCTCGTGCCTGACCTGTTTCTAGGAACTGAGCAATTTCCTCCAGTTCTTCTGGTACTGCTTCTATACGAAATAGATGTGCATCTGGTAGGTCGTCGTCGATTCCAGTCGGTTCCTCTCCTGTGTCGATTTGGGATAGATGGTCGGGTCCGACATTTAGCTTCCCTGGTCGGACAACTACTTCAAATTCAAATTCTTGGAACAGTAAGAGCCATCGACAGATTCTACCATGGTGAAGAGGTTTGTTTACGAGGTATTTCAAAGCTTGATGGTCGGTGTAAAATATGAAGGGGTTAGCTAATAGGTAGTGTCGATATTTCTGAAGTGCAAAGACCATGCCTAGGGCTTCCCGTTCGGTGGTCGAATAGTTCTTTTCAGCCTTATTTAGTTTCCTACTACTGTAAACTATAGGGTAGTCCATTCCATCGTCTTCGAGTTGAGTCAGGATAGCTCCGATTGTTATTCCTGATGCATCGATATGCACATGGAATTTGATCGACCAATTTGGAAATTTAAGTATGGGGGCTTCGACTAGTTTTCTCTTCAGTTTGTCGAAGGAGATTTGGCATTCCTCCATCCATTTAAACTCTATCTCATCCTTGAGTAGTTCTTCTAGGGGGTAGGTCATGTCTGAGTAATGTCGGATAAACTTCCTATAGTACCCTGTATGTCCTAATAACACCCGAACCTGTTTAGGGTTTATTGGAGGCTTCAAGTCAAGGATAATTTTAATTTTGGCAAAGTCAACCTTAATACCATCTTTACAAACAACATGTCCTAGTAGTATCCATATGGGGGTCATAAAGATACATTTCTTAATGTTGAGGGAAAGTTGAATCTGCCGACATCTTTCCAGCATAAGTCGGAGCCATGTGCAGTGATCTTTTAGGGTGGAATATATGGTCCAATCGTCGAAGTAGACTGCCATAGTTTTATAGATGTACTCTTGGAAAGTTTTTACAACTATTCTGGAAAAGACTGCAGGTGCATTCTTTAGTCCAAAAGGCATAACCCTATAAGCAAAAGAGCCAAATTCACAAACAAATGTGGTTTTCTTCTGATCTTCCTTTGCTATAGGCACTTGATTGTATCCTGAAAATCCATATGTGAATGAGTAGCATTCATGGCCTGCCACTTCATTCAAGATTTCATCAGCATAAGGTGTGGGAAAGGGATCTGTCAGTGTGACTTTATTAAGTTCCCTAAAGTCGACACAGATTCTCAGTCTGGTCGGGTCGTGTTTCTTAGGCTGGACGACCATGGGACTTGCCCATT
Source organism: Pseudotsuga menziesii (assembly GCA_001517045.1). NCBI lineage: Eukaryota > Viridiplantae > Streptophyta > Pinopsida > Pinales > Pinaceae > Pseudotsuga > Pseudotsuga menziesii. Next base: position 134,114 of record LPNX010418695.1, read on the forward strand.
CCGACTGGTTGATGGGGTAGATGATACCTGCGGCTAACATGTTGTCTATCTCCTTTTTAACTATTTCCTTATACTTATGAGCTAGTTTATAAGGGCGTTTCTTGACAGGTCGGACATCAGGTTTAGTGTTGATTTTCATTTCTCCCATTTCTTGAACTAACCCTTTCAAATCTTTGTAATCTCTGGCAAAGAAATCTTGGAATTCCCTAAGTAAGTTCACTATTTCGGCAGTTTGTTGCTCATTCCAATAATCACCAATCTTAGCTAATTTTGGTCGGTCGTCATTTGAAATGTCGACCTCTTTGGTTTTTACTTTGGCATCTAACCATTCTGGGGCTTTAGCTTCATTGATCGGTCGACTTCCTTCCTGGAATTGTGAAAATGTAGCAGGGAAGTCGGCTGCAGTCATTCGGTCGAGGTCAGGTTTTTCGGTAGTCGCGACCCTAAGCACAGAGTGGATTGGTTTTGTTTTTTCAGCATGGTTGGATTTCCATCTGAAGCTTTTACCTTCGGTGTGTTCATTTTCCAATTGTAATCGGGTCGACTCGACTTTTGATCCTATGTGAAGACTATTACAGTGCTTGACCTGTCGAGGGTCTGGATCAGGGAATGTTTCAGTCGGTTGAATGAACTATTTAGTTTGTTGTGATGGCTCGACTAATTGTTGATCTTCAGGGATGAAGTTGAAGGTTTGGATGAAATTTTCTTTGAGGTCATTCCAGAAAAAGGTTTCACCTTTTGCTTCCTCCATTTTATACCATTTGCTAGGTAAGTCATCTAGGGTTGAGGGAAACAAGTGTGGCCAGGATCTCTCATCCTTATGTCCTAGACTTCTCCATTCTTTTTCACAAGTTTGGATGTGTTCTTCTGGGTTCTGTCCTTGAGTAAAGATGGGGATCTATGCTTGTGGGGTGAGCTTCTTGCCACCAAAC
>LPNX010418695.1:135383-203131 GCA_001517045.1 Pseudotsuga menziesii
ACTGAGTCAGGATTACCTAAGTAAAGCTCCCCTTGGGCGTTTGGTTCTGTGTAGTCGGTATTGTTTTGGATCTGATAAAGTTGTCGGATATCTACTTCCTCATCAATTGGTTCAACCCAGGGTTGGCCTTGGGAGGGGTTAATAGGTACTATGACTTTTTGACCATTTCCTTTGAGTTTAATACGTTCTTTATCCAGAGAGATAGAGGCTTTCATCTTTGTACCCCAAGGTCGACCTACAAGAGCTGGGAAGGAGCTAGATCCTTCCTTGGGGTCAATAATTTCGAAATCAACCTTAGTCGATATGCCTTTAATGGTTGTGTCTACATTTTTCCAAACCCCAATGGGTTCAATAAGGCCCTGGTCGGCTAGTTTCAGATAAATGCATGAATCATAGAGTCGAGGTCGTCCCATCCTTTCCCATGTATCCCAAGTCATGATATTTACCTGAGACCCAAAATCAAGCACCACCTGTCGGACATGGAAACCTTCAATTTCCAGGTCGACAAGAGGGTCGACATCGTTTTTGTCTTTTTGATTTAGGATACAGATGTTCTTAGTTTGTTTCTCAGGGTTAGTGCTTTTGATTTGATGCAATAAATCAATGAACTGACCGACAGATTTATCTGTTTGAATGAGATGGGTTAAATGCTGGGTCGAGTTGTGTCGACTGTGACTAACGTCTTCGTGCTGTGCAAGGTTTGTAAATATGTTTGTGGCTTCCTGATATGTGTGTTGTTCCTTGCAAGGGTCAGGGTATGTATTTGTGTGTGTGATCTTAGTAATCTGAGGATTATCAGGGCCGGTTTTAGTGCCTTGTCGAGTGACGATGTGCAAATTCTTAGTAGTTATGACATCATTCTTCTGGACACAAGACAAGACATTAACATTCTTTTTATTACTAATTTTTTCCAACATTGTAGGGCAATCCTCCAGAGAGTGATCGCCTACACCACAATGGGTACAAAATTTAAGATCAGTCCTGTCCTTGTACGGACAGTCTGCACATCTGTGCCCTTCTTTGTAACAAATAAAGCATTGAGTAGGTCGACGACTTCGTATTTCTCGATTCCCAACGAATCGACCTGTTCTTCCAAACCCTGGTCGTTGATTGTCATTCCGACGGTCGTAGCTTCGGCCATCATTTCATTGTCCATTTTGGTTATTATTATTCTTCTGCTCTGTGTTCTGTGCTACAGCATTAGTCTAGTAGACGGCCTGGTAGTTTTGTCTATTTTTGAGGTTAAGATGGCAGTCGGCCGTGTTGTGATTTGCAGTTTCGCAGATAGCACACCATGAAGCTTTTCCATTCTTCATATTGTAAGGATAGTCGGCGGTGGAATGATCTCCTCGTTCCTGGCAGATGTCGCAAAATGCTTTTGTCTGTACAAAACGGACATCTTGTCGACTGAATTGCTGTCGACAATTATCTTTTGTATGTCCGGCTGTTGAACAGTTAGTACACCAAATGTCTTGGTTCTTAAGTGTGAGCTCTTTCAAGGACTTCTGCATATTTTCCAGCTGTTCTTCCAACCGGTGGTCAGTCGGGCAGGTAGGTATGTCTTCATCCATCTCGACCTGCAGTGCTTTTGTCAACGCATCTTCGTACGACTTGAAGGTCTCCAGATTGATGTGTCGGCGAATTTTCTGTGAAAGTCCTGCAAGGAACCATTGAATGAGTAATTGTTCGTCGATGACATAGTCCAACTGACTCAATAGATCCTTCCATCGTTTATCGTAATCGCGGACTGTTTCTCCTGGCTTATGTTGGTTCGTCTTCAGCTTCTTGGCTGCCAGGTGTTTAGCGTCTGGAGTCTTGAAAAATGATAGGAATTGTGCCTTTATCTCTGATTTTGTTGCTCTAGGTTGCCTTTCGGTAAATGTCATATACCATGTGAGGGCTCTTTTCCGAAGGGCTCCTGCGAACTGGGCTATCTGTCGGTCTTCTTCTGTTACTTTGTTAGCCTCCCATATCGACTCGCAGACAAACCAGTGTTGTCTGGGGTCTTCGTCACCCTCATAAAGGGGAATCTGAGCAGATCCGTGACCCATGTCGGAGTCACTGTCACTACTCTCTGATGATGTCGGAGGGGGAGGTGGAGGAGGTGGTGGTTTGGGTGGGGATGTAAGGGTGGGGTTGTTGAGTCAGTCGAATCTGTCGGGGTGACGATGGGGTTTTGGTCGAAGGAACTTGTGCTTCCGTCGGGTGTCGACTCTTTCTCGTCGAATAGCGGATTGTTGATAATTTGTCTTCTTAATGACCCACTGTCACTTTGCGTGCTCAGGTCTGACTCTTGTGTATCTTCTGAAGATGTATGTGGCAGGGGGGGTGCTCCTTCATGTGTCGGCAGGAGCAAGTGGATACTATGAAAGGAGGGTGCCGTTTGAAAGGTCACCCAATTTCCTTCGATCGGTTGACGTATTACAAGATGTCGACCCGGGTATGTTTCATCTCCTAGTCGGCTCTAGAGTGTAATGTCGCCAGCTCTTAGTCGAAGGTCATCTTCAATAATAGTTTGTATTCTGGTACGCGGACTTACTGTGGAAAGGGTCACTCCTTCGTCGGGAACAATTAGTTGGAGAGCTTCTGGCTGCTCTATCCATATTTCATCATCTTCAGGGGACGTCTCTTCTTCTTCACCTTCTCTGCGTCGGTCATGACCCGACTCTGGCGGTACTTCATCATGGTCGGTCTCCCTAGGGTTTCGCTACAGCTCTGCGGCCCTTTCTCGTCTAGCTTCCCTTTTCTTCTGTCTTTCATCCCTTTCGATTCTCTTAATGTCCGACATACTGTAGTACAATACTATGCCTCCAGTTCTTCTTCGGTCGATTATGCATTACTGGTGACGACGACTCTGGTCGACTAGGATCCACTATGCTCGATGTCAGACACACGACCAGCTACCCCCCCATGGCCTACTCGACGCTTTTTAGAAATCCCGGATAGTTCTTATTTGCTCAGGAAGTACTCCCACTCCTTTTCAGCAATGAATTTTTCCCACTGTTTCTGCTTCTCCGCCCAGTTAGTGTTTGAGGGTGGTTCACGTAATAGAGGTCGAGGTTCAACAATGTGCCCTGCTCCTTTCTCTATTAAAAACTTGAACAGTAAAGCCGGTAAGGAACACAAGAATTGATCAGTAAATTCTGTGAAAAATTTCTGTCGGGCGGTTTCCACAGAAGTCCTGTCTTCGACTGCTTGTTCCTCACAGAAGTCGTCGGCTATCTTTTCGAACCACTCCGATAGATTCGTACGACCTCCTCGGATCAGTTTCCGGAGTAACTGTTCTTCTTTAGTCTTATCCGGTTTTCTCATCCAAAAGCTGCTTCAGTAGGTGTGGCACGGATTCGACAAACTTTTCGTGAGTCTCAGTGAAAAATCTGGCTTTGGCTTCTGCGACTGTCAATCTATTCCTTCTCGCGTAATTTTGTAGATAGTTAGCAATTTTTCGCTCCCACCAGTCCTTTATCTCCTGCTCTGGTATCATGTGTGAACATATACTTCAGTTATGTACTACCGGCAACGGAACCAGTGTTGTAATCTCACAGATCACATAAGGTTACCAATAATACATACAAAAATATACACAGATGCAAGAGACAAGAACAGATAGGATGAACAGATTATATTATTCTCAATAGATCGTACAAAGCCAAGAACTAAACTACTTTCTTGTGAGGCTCAACAGCCTAATATATACAGGTTACAAACAGTTACAATCATAACTACCTGTCGGTTCACCGAACCGACACGACTATTAGTTAACAGACTCTAATCATTGTGTTTACTCAGCCGACCGACTTAGTCGGCTGATCGACTAAGTCGGTCCCTCGACTTAGTCGGCTGATCGACTAAGTCGGTCTTCGTTCAAGTCGACTTGTGTCGACTTGCTCTTTCTACAATGATCTGTTAGCTCATAGATCTTTGTATTATAGAAGAGCCGAGCTCTGGTTCTGTTATTCAGTCTGTAGTATCTTACTATAACCAGTAGCTGACTCCTAGAGTATGTATGTAACAATCCACAGGGATTGAGAGAGAGAGAGAGAGAGAGAGAGAGAGAGAGAGAGAGGAAGAGTATATTGTAAGAGAAGCAATATAAGAAGAGAAGAGATCTAAGAGAGAAGGGCTCCTGGCGGTGTTCGCGGAGTTACCCAGAAGATCTCAGCTGCATATGAGGTTGCAGCGGAATTGTGTTTACTCTCCCAAGTTATAATATATAAACCAGTTCCCGTGGACGTAGCTTCTACCTTGGAAGTGAACCACGTAAAATCAGTGTGTTATATGATTATTTCAAGTCATTGTGATTTACTTAGTTGCTATCTATTATCTGTTACATGAATGTCGTATATCAGTTAGTAAATGTCTGTATGTTCTCATTCAGTTACAGGATTATAGAAACTTAAAGGCGAGTTTAAATGTAACAAGTGTCTGCCTATGAGTCCATCAGTGTTTGTTTCACACAGTAATAGTCACTATGTTAAGTGCTTCCAGTATACTTATTCAGTAAGTTAAGTATAGCGATGTGAGTGTGTTGAACCGTGAAGTTCGTGTAAGGTTGTTTAACACCTTGTTGGAAGTTAGCCGAGTTATTCCTCCCAGTGAGAATCCCTTTGGACCTTGAGAGTTGCTTTGGGCTGTAGTATAGGAGATATCGCATTGACATAAGGCGATATCGCATCGACAGAGGATCTGCGGTGCGAGATATCGCAGATAGTAAGAACCGCGAAAGGGAGAGTTTGTGCATCGTCCTAGTCGTTGCGATGCGATAGGAGTCCTCCCCCTGTCAGAGTCTGCGAGGAAGGGAGAACTGCGACTTGCAGGAGGATCTCGTTGGTGAAGAAGAGGTGAGAGACACCAGGATGCTACAAAACCTGGTTAAGGACACTTGAGTCTGTAGCCAACCCATCTAAGCTCACTTCGGATGAGACTTCAGGCCGCTCTACAGTATGTTTCCAAAAGGGCCAGTGAGTTAGGGGTGTTGTTGGTACATTATAAGTAAACCCGGGTCTGCCCATAGTAGCAACAAATGGTTCCGTTGCTGGTTTTGAACAAACTAAGAGCTAATGTTCTGTTGGCATCCTACTAAAGAAGAAATCAACCAGTGGGTTGAGTCTATAGAAAGAGAATTTGCTGTGATAGAAAACAAGAGTCCTACGTTGAGTACAGAGGACTGGTTACAAAAACATATCTTCACTGATATACATACAATATTTTTTGTGACCTATGGAAATGAGTTGTACGACTGGTTATCAAAGCTGACTGATCAGCATATATTCAACAAGAAAAGGAACATTGTCTGGACACCGACACCGGAGCTGATTCATACTGTCAGGAGCATTGATAATCCCATTTCACGAGCAGTGGACTTCTGGCTTGCGAGTTTGCTAGAAGGCTTCATCATAGAGTTTGCAGTCGAACAGAGAAAAAGCTTCAGCAAAGCTGAGTGGTACTTCTTCAAAGGATATCATGGTAAGTACCTGAACTCTTTAAAGTTGTCCGTTAAGATGCTATTACATGAAAAAGGAGTACTCGATATATATTCAGATGTATAAGTTCAGTAAGTGTAATGTCACAAGAGTTTGAGAGTGATTTTGATGAACTTGGACGTACACGTAGTGGAAAGAAATATAAAGTAGATTTCAGATCTTCTGTCTTTGAAAACAGTTCAGACAATACTAGAGAATAGAGTCACAGTAATACAGAAAGAACAGAAGGGGGTATCACTCACCATCCTTACACCCCACAAAAATCAATCGGGACTCAGAATAATCCCATAGGAACTCCATCTAGTAGCTCACATATAGTACATACTACCACTACATCACCTATATCTACACCATCGAGTGGTAGTAACACAACAAATCAGCATACACCACATAGAAATAGAATGGGGGATGATATGAAGCTACCTACCTTTAAGGGTACAGGGGCAGAAGACCCAGAGCAACATTGGTTTCTATGTGAAGCCATGTGGACCATTAAAGGGCTCCAAGACGATAATATTAAAATTGTACAGTTGGTCACCACACTTGGGGAACGAGCCTTAACATGGTATATGAAGTATAACTCATCGGTACCCAGAACGCTCGTACAGGTCAGGACCACCATGATCAAATAATTTAAGAAACCTAAGTCTGAGTCACAGTGCATTACAGAGCTCAAAGACATTAAAAAGTCACCTACAGAGTCAGTATGGGAATTTGATCAGAAATTCAAATCCCTTATAGACCAAGTTAGCTTTGAGTTTGCGCCGGAGCAGCACAAGGAATGGTTTATTGCAGCACTGCTCCCCCACATCAGACTGCCACTGATGCAGCAGAAACTCCAGATGCAGGATTACGCATTGGAGATGGAAATGAAACTAGAGGCATCACCTCTAGCTAAGACCAATACAGGTATGACAAACCTGCAGAACCAGTTAGCTAATCTCACCTTACATATGCATGAGATTAAGAAAGGAAAAGAGATTGCATAAGAAATATGGTGTATAAAGTGTAAATCACAAGGCCATACTAAAGATAACTATCCATTATTTGTTGAATATCTAGAAAGAGGGGCTCCTAACCCCTTAGCACAGACACAAGGGCCGTGGTGTGAACTATGCAGAACAAGAGGACACCCACCTCAGCAATGCCCTTTACTTCAGAAGTATGTACAGACACCTAACAACTTATACTGTAACTTCTGTAAGTACGTAGGACATGATAAACATAATTGTAGAGCTTATGATCTCATCGTTGAGAGAAAACATGACTTATACAGAGTCCAATCAGAGACACCAGGTCCAGTAGCAGGACCACAGCAGGAACCGGCTCATGTTGGCCGAGGAGGAGGATTCAGAGGACGAGGCCGTGGAGGAGGCTTTGGCCGTGGTGAAGGATTTGGCCATGGTCGTGGATCAATCACTTGTTACAACTGTGGAGTTATAGGAAATTATGCTAGGGATTTCCAGAGCCCTACTACCACATGTAACTATTGCAAATATTATGATCACGCTATAGAAGAATCTCCTACCTTGATATCCAAGATCAAGGAACCTAAGCCAACAACACACCAGAACATCCAGCTTATTGCTGCTGAGCAGAAGGAAGTAGAACTAAGAGTCAACATTGTGACTCCCAGTGGTGCTTCCACCAGGTCGACATCACCGGATATTGAAAAGAACATAGGTCTGGAGTGGGTGCGCAAAGCCACTACTAAATCAACACCACTCGACCTGCAGAATAATAAAGAGACATTTCAGGAAGCTAAAACTTTCTTTAATGACCCTACGGAATCAGGATCGTAGGTACAACCATCTAGGGGCATACCGCAGCAAACACCATGTGGCGTTAGCCCTATTCAGATATCGCAAGTTACCACATCGGGAAGGTGCGACGAGGATGAGTCGACAGGAAGTGTGCAATCCTTCCTGTGGAGTTTCTTAAAACTCATGAGAAATGAGAAAGCTATCGAAGAGCTTCAGTGCACCATAGATCAGTGTCAGCCATCTTCTTCCGTGAGCAGTGCACAGTGTGCTTTTCATAATATTATGGGATATACAAGAACAAGAAGAGAGATGCGACTCACAGCACAAGTTGGAGAATTTGAAATGGATGAGGTAATCCTAGATTTAGGATCAGAGGTAAATGTTCTGACTAAGCAGACATGGGAACAGATGGGTAGCCCTAAGTTAGCCATATCACCTATCCATTTGAGACTAGCCAATCAACAGCGGGTATCGCCACTGGGTCGATTACCGCAGGTGCCGGTTGACATTGACGGAGTTCGCATCTTTGAGGACTTTGAAGTTATAGAAATCATTGGCGATAGTAGACCGTACCCAGCGCTACTAGGTATTGATTGGAAAATTGGTAACATGGCTGTTATCGATTTAAAGAAGAGACATATGACCTTCGAGGACAATCAGATTTGTGTCATCACACCATTGGATCCTTTTCAGGGTCCAAGATATATTGAACCTATCCGAGCAGAGGATGAGGCACGTAATATGGAGAGCCTCTATCAGATGACGGCCAATCAGAATGACTACATCAATCCAACCGCAGAAGGGAACATTAGTTGGTGATGCGATAGCTCATGCGCATCAGACTCGGATGTTGGCCTAGAGAACTGGTAGAACAGACTTTACGAAGTATCAGCTCGCAGATGTGTGTTTATGACGAAGTCACTGCGATGGATTGGCTCAGAGATTAAGGATACTCCATCGTTTGATGGCTTAGTAGACGTAAACAATTTTTTAAAGTAGTTTGAATGGGAAATCCCTCAGGAGCAAAGGATGTCAGTCATTGACCTTGTAGTAAGAGCCACATCTGCAAGATGGTGGTAGGCACATAGAGAACATATCGCATCATGGGATGACTTCAAGAGATTGATGGCAATCAGGTTTTCTAATGACAAGGAGTATCTACAGCAGAGGTACATAGGAGAAAGTGACCCCAGGTCACATATTGAAATGTGTGAACAGAATTGGTCGGACATTCCGGAGGATGAATGGGTTCACCTATTCATTCATACTTTAGACCAAATTCCAAAGAACTGGTACACTGAGACCGAGTTGCGCAGAGGAACCATTACATGGCCACTTATGATAGACAGCTTTGAACTCACTTTCGCTTTTGAATCTGAGTATCCAAGTATCGATCAGGCTCTAGAAGTCATAAAGACTAACATATTTGAGGACTGTACCTTATTAGTACATACTCAACCTGAGTGGGTCATCCAGTTAGAATATGTGCTCGAGTGTTATAAATTCGTAGCAGAACCAAGGGATAAGGACGAGGATCCTCACAGCATCAACATTCCAGATTCAGAAGGGACTCACGATGTTGATGGACCAAAGCTACAAATTCCAGCTATCACAGACCCCATCAATATTAAAAAGATCAATATTGGCATAGACACAGAACTAAAGCTTGCCTCTATTGGAGACTATTGGGATGATGAAACTGTATCACACATTGCAGATCTGTTACACAACTATCACGACTTATTCCCCACTAAGTTTATGGAAATGAAGGGAATAGTAGGAGATTTGGGAGTAATGAGGATACCATTGAAAGAGGATGCTAGGCCAATCAAATAGCGTCCACACAGATTAAATCCGCTGTATAAAGAAAAAGTTAAGGATGAGATCGATAAGATGCTAGCAGCAGGCATCATTGAGCCCATAGAAGAAAGCGAATGGGTTAGTCCCATGGTCGTGCAAGAAAAGAAAACTAAAGGAGAAATCAGAATTTGTGTCGATCTGCGTAAACTCAACGATGCATCACTTCATGACCCATTCCCGACATTGTTTACTGATGAAGTGTTAGACAATGTGGGAGGACAGGAGATCTACTCCTTCATTGATGGATTTTCAGGCTATCACCAGATCAGAATCCATCCAAAAGATCGATATAAGACCACTTTTGCGACAGAATGGGGCTCATTCCAGTATACGGTAATGCCCTTTGGTCTTAAAAATGCACCAGCTATCTTTTCAATAGTAGTTGCTGTATTTAAAGAATACATCCATAAATTCCTAGAGGGTTATTTTGATGACTGGACTATATTTGGATTAATCAACAAGCACATAGGAGATTTAAGACTGATGTTAGAGAAATGTAGGCAATACCAGATTTCTCTGAACTTGAAAAAATGTATATTTTGTGTGCCATTTGGTATTTTGTTGGGTCACATTGTTTGCAAACAAGGCTTGATGGTAGATCCTGCAAATATTGCCATCATTGTAAATCTTCCAGCACCCAACTCAGTCAAGCAATTGAGGACAGTACTTGGTCATACCGGGTACTACAGAAAATTCATTAAGGGTTATGCAAAGATCACAGCACCTATGGAAAAGTTGTTAAAGAAAGACGTGAAATTCCTATGGAATGAGGAATGCCAGCAATGTCTAGACACTCTTAAAGAGAATATGGTTACAGCACCCATCTTAGTATTTCCAGACTGGACCAAGCCATTTCAAGTACATGTGGATGCATCTGGCATCGTACTGGGGATCATCTTAACCCAGCCAGGAGAAGGGGGTATTGATCACCCTATCGCATACTCAAGCAGAAATCTATCCACTACAGAAAATAACTACACCACTACAGAGAGAGAAGGCTTAGCTATGGTGTATTCTCTACAAAATTTTAGGCACTACCTGTTGGGTGCCTCATTCAAGATGTTTACTGACCATTCTGCTTTAAAGTACTTGGTTAATAAACCAGTGTTAGGGGGAAGAATCTGTAGATGGTTACTCCTGTTTCAGGAGTATGATTTTGAAATCATGGTAAAACCATGAAGATTAAATGTCGGACCTGATCATCTGTCATGGATAGACCCAGGAGAAGAACCAAGTAACCTAGAGGACAATTTTCTAGATGTGCAATTGTTTGCTATTCAGATCGCAGATGAGTACTACGCTGATATCATTCACTTTCTCACCACAGGATGGGCACCTGTTTATTTTACTTAGCATCAAAAGAAACAACTAGTTGTTAAAATAGCAGACTTCACATTGATCGCAGGGCACTTATACAAGTTAGGTCCAGATGAAGTCCTGCGCAGATGCGTTAGGCTGCATGAGAAAGAGGCCATTATCAGAGAAGCACACTCAGGTGTCGCAGGAGGTAATTTCGTAGGAAAGCCGACTGCTCAGAAAATATTAGCTGTAGGATTATGGTGGCCTAGTTTACACAAAGATACTAAGGAGTTTTGTAGATGTGGCGATATCTGCCAGAGGGTAGGAAAACCTTCGCGAAGAGATGAAATGCTGCTGCGACCACAGAACACACTGCGCGCATTTGACAAATGGGCTATATATTTTGTGGGTCCTATCAACCCACCAGGAAAAAAAACGGGTGGGAGATACATCATCACAGGAATAGAATACCTCACGAGATGGGCAGAGGCGAAAGCAGTAAGGAATTGTGATGCTACTACAGCTGCACAGTTCATTTTTGAAAGCATCATGAGTAGATTTGGATGCCCAGTAATTTTGATGAGCGATCAAGACACACATTTTTTGAATCGCACTATTGAATCCTTGACAGAGGAATTCCATATACAACACCATAAGAGCACACCCTACCACCCACAAGCTAATGGTACGGTGGAGGCCTTTAACAAGATTCTAGAAAATGCTCTTACTAAGGTCTGTAACAACCAAAGAAATGATTGGGACCTCAGGGTTAACACTGTATTATGGGCTTATAGGACTACATGCAAGAAACTTACAGGGCACACACCTTTCAGCTTGGTTTATGGACAAGAGGCTATTATGCCTATGGAATATATTATTCCCATTTTAAGAATTGCTCAAATTACCAGGATGGCTGATACAAACATGATGAATGAAAGACTAGTGCAGTTGCTTGCCTTAGAGGAAGACAGATTCATCATAGGGTTCCATCAGAAAGTGCAGAAGGCACGATAAAAAGCTTGGCATGACAGGCACATTAAGAGTGAGACTTTTAAGACAGGAGACCTAGTGCTCCTTTATGACAGTAAGTTTATTAAGTTTCCAGGAAAGTTCAAGATGCATTGGTTGGGGCCATATCAGATTCAACAAGTTACAGAAGGAGGTGTCGTTCAGTTCAACAGGGACCTTCTGCCCACGTTGATTAATGGAAGCAGTCTCAAGCTCTATAGTGATAGCCACCACACTTCTCAGGCCTAACTCAGATAGTATATGGTAGTGCAGATGCCCAGTGTAGTTGAAAGGATGCATCGCACCGGGACTTAGTCTACACCAGCAGATATTCTAAGTACAAGGAATCACATAAGGACGGTTCATTTTGTGCAAGTCATAGGATGCTTGCAAAAAAGAAAAAAAAGAAAATTTGAGTAAGTTGTTTGTGCAGGTGATGCGGTGAGGCATCGCATCAAGGTGATGTTTCCCCGTGCCACGTAGCCAATGTTGAAAAAGAACAGAGGGCCAGTCACTTTTCCCTCTGACAAGCAGTTAATTTGGATATGACAGGTATCTGTTGCCCTAGATTTGGCAACAATATAATGATTTTTCCAGATTTGATAAAATATCCGACAAGACTGGCACCTACACACACGTTTCGAGGGAAATTTGATCGGATTTCAGCAATTAATGAGGATCGAAATGACTGGTGTTGTCTTGTCCATGCAATTAATACTGCCGACGGGTCTAGTCTATAGGACCGTTGAGTCACAGAGTATCACCTTTGTTATAAATATAAAGATCATCCATACGAAAGGGTTACTTTGGAAATTTTAGAGAGCTATAGAGCAAGTTGCAGAGTTTTCTTTGTGTAGAGATACCCCAGTTATAGAGTGCTAGTTTTCCCCAATTTCGCAGCCATTGCCCGTCCAGAGTATTGCACCGAGTGGGTTCTGTCTGAGGAGGAACCTTTAGAAGACATTGTGAGATGATTCCAGAGTGGTGGCCTCCAGTCTGCTATGACGATTCCACCCAAGGTTGTGAAATTAGGTACATCACAGGTCAGACCGCCACCAAGGATGAGGATTCAAGTGCAGGATGTAGAAGATGTCATCAAAGTCTTAGCTGCAGAAAAGCAGAAAGACGAGCCGATCACTGAAGATAGGAAAGCAAAGCAGAAGAATGATGAGAAGAAATCTCCAGCTAGGAAGAAAGTAAAAATGAGAAAAAGAAGGCAATGGAAGAAGGAAGATGACCTATCTCATCAGCTAAGAGAAGAACAAGAGGTTCCAAAGGTCAAGAATGAAAATATGCAGAACACAAGCAGCATGAATACCTGGAGCGAGTTGCTGAGAAGAAAAGTGAAAGGGAAAACAAACTGAACAAGCAAAACTTCAAGATGCAGACAAAGGCTTGTTCTTGGAATGAAATTCCTGGTTTGTATACCTTTCGCATAAGAAGGCTCCAAACTGAATGAAATGATTGAGAAGGCTAGAAGATACAGATTTATATCTTCTTTGGGATACGAGTTCTAAATCCAGCTAGAGAGGAGTTCTTGTGATACCAGGGATTTGAATCCTTGTGATGAATAAATGGATGGTCGGTCTTGCAAGCGACGAGAATGAGAGCACGACAATAAGGGATGGAAATATACGAGGGACCTACAAACTAGAGTTACATAAGACTCAAGCATCAGTCAAGCTATGCTTGAAACGACACAAGAGTGTGTCGAAGCTATGGAGAAAGAAGTCGCAGGACTTTGATAGAGATTTACAAGGACTTTGCAGGTAGCCAAGGAGAAACTACAACAGGAGAAGCCAACTGTTAGTGGCTCAGGGATGAGCCACAAGTGTTAGGGGACTGTTGGAGTAGGGTCCTGTAGCTACAGGAAAAGCTGTTGTTTTGGAACGAGTAAGTCAAAGGTAACAGTACCTAAGTGGCCGAGAGGAGAAAGCTCAACCACTGCACTTAAGGCAGCGGCGTAGACAGGAGGGCTCAGCTACCCTCATAAAGGAAAAGGAGCAATGAGGCCGAGCTATTGAAGACAAAGGACAAAAAGGAAGCGGTGCCAGTACCCACGGTCAGCGCCGGGAAGCATGGAAGACTTTAGGAAGCTGTGGTGTGACGGAAAGCGGAAGTTCGAGTATAGATAGACCGACTATCATAGTTAGGGTTTTTGGGTTACTGTTGGGAGAGGCCCACAGTGTTGTAATGGCGATACCTTCGGGCCGCCTATAAAGGGATGTATTTTGTATTGTACAAGGTTAGCTAGTTAGTCAGTTAGCTCATTAGCTATTCATATAGTCGATGATCTGTTAGCTCATAGATATTTGTATTATAGAAGAGCCGAGCTCTGGTTCTGTTATTCATTCTATAGTATCTTACTGTAACCAGTAGCTGACTCCTAGAGTATGTATGTAAAAATACACAGGGATTGAGAGAGAGAGAGAGAGAGGAAGAGTATATTGTAAGAGAAGAAATATAAGAAGAGAAGAGATCTAAGAGAGAAGGGCTCGTGGCGGTGTGCGCGGAGTTACCCAGAAGATCTCAGCTACATATGAGGTTGCAGCAGAACTGTGTTTACTCTCCCAAGTTATAATATATAAACTAGTTCTCGTGGACATAGCTTCTACCCTGGAAGTGAACCACGTAAAATCAGTGTGTTATATGATTATTTCATGTGATTGTGCTTTACTTAGTTGCTATATGTTATCTATTACATGAATGCCGTATATCAGTTAGTAAATGTCTGTATGTTCTCATTCAGTTACAGCATTATAGAAAGTTAAAGGTGAGTTTAAATATAACAAGTGTCTGCCTATGAGTCCATCAGTGCTTGTTTCACACAGTAATAGTCACTCTATTAAGTGCTTCCAGTTTACTTATTCAGTAAGTTAAGTATAGCGATGTGAGTGTGTTGAACCGTGAAGTTCGTGTAAGGTTGTTTAACACCCTGTTGGAGGTTAGCTGAGTTATTCCTCCCAGTGAGAATCCCTTTGGACCTTGAGAGTCGCTTTGGGCCGTACTATAGGAGATATCGCATTGACAGAAGGCGATATCGCACCGATGGAGGAGTTGCAGTGCGAGATATCGTAGATAGTAAGAACCATGGAAGGGAGAGTTTGCGCATCATCTTAGTCGCTGCGATGCGATAGGAGTCCTCCCCCTGTCAGATTCCGCGACGAAGGGAGAAATGCGACTCGCAGGAGGATCTTGCTGGTTAAGAAGATCCGTGAGACACCAAGATGCTACAGAACCTAGTTAAGGACACTTAAGTCTTTAGCCAACCCATCTAAGATCACTTCGGGTGAGACTTCAGGCCGCTCTGTGGTCTGTTGCCGAAACGGCCAGTGGGTTAGGGGTGTTGTTGGTACATTATAAGTAAACCCATGTCTGCCCATAGTAGCCAACAGATGGGTCATGGAGGCACGAGCAACATGCTACAGACTTTTGTAGAAGTCGTGGAAGCTAGGAATCCCTTGGAAAATGAAAATGGGAACAATGCTATTAACATTATTGCAACAACTATACACTAGAAACCGTAACACCATAGCCATTGATAGAGAAGAGATTAGGATATTTTCCTCTACATACTCACTACCAAATGAAACTAACGAACATTTCATACAACCAAAAAGACATAATAAAAACCCTATGAAACCCTTGAAATCTCGTCATATAGGTGGGTGGCTGAGATCCACTCTCGAGCCAACTCGAAGGGCCTGGATGCATTGTCAACTCGCATCCAAGACAAATCTTTAAATCTCCAAGTCAACCAAAGTAAAACATCATAATTCATGGCCTAATGCATTCATGGCTAGCAATCATTGCAAATCAAATTTTTTAATCTAGCTCGAACCGTGTGGTAAAACATGAAACTAACAAACCATATAATATATTCCAAAAACCATGACATAGAACATGCCACATAATATTCCATTATAATATATCAAGAAACCACGTTCATAACTTATAACCTTTGCATCACATATCAGTGAAGGGTTTTCCACTATGGTAAAGACCATACACTTTACACCATCGCACATTAGGATGGAGTCCTCACAATGTAAACCACGATATTAGGCTATGGTAAGGCCCATGAAGGAAACTGGATTACCGGATACTACAGGAAGTTCATCGAAGCATTTTCTAAGATTGCCTACCCCATAATTTCATTGCAGAAGAAAGGTAAAAAGTTTGAGTTGACTGAAAAATGTACGGAAAGATTTGATAAATTAAAACATCTATTAACTACCGCCCCTATCCTAAAGATTGCTTATCCTTTGAAGGATTTCGTCATATGTAGCGATGCTTGTAAAGAAGGATTAAGCGGGGTCATAATACAAGAAAATTACTCCTTATCTTATGAAACTATAAAATTAAAGGAACATGAAAAGAATTATGCTACGCACGATTTGGAGCTTGCTGCCATAATTCACACATTAAAAATGTGGCGACACTACCTCATTGGAAGGAAATTTTTGTTATGTCAGATAACATAATTCTAAAATATATATTTGACCAGCAAAATTTAAATGCTAGATAGGCAAGATGGTTGCCTTTCTTAAGTGAATATGATTTTGAAATCAAACAGATAAAAGGAAAGGAAAACAAAGTTGCAAACACTTTGAGTCGTCACATAAATTTATTATTTTCCAGCAGCAGTTATGAATATGATCTGGAAAACCAGTTCCTAAGTGCAGAAAATTCTAATAAGGAATACCAAAGTTTAAAATAAAAGACTGCTGAAAATGAACAAAATCAAATAAAAACAGATTTCATCCTAAATAGAAGGGGATTGTTGCTACATAAAAAAATGTTGTACATACCAAATACCATAGAAATCAAACTTACTGTCATGAATGAGTTACATAAACAACAAATTCATCTTCAATTGATTTTCCTTTCGGACACATAAGTACTTGTCCATCTATAAATGTAACCCTATATCCTTTCGTATATAATGTTGAGATAGAAAGTAAATTCTTCTTCACACCTGGTACATGTAAGATTTCCTTCATCTTGATGGGAGTTTTAGATTCAATCTTATAGATTGCTTCATCAATACCTTTGATATGATAATTATAGTCATCTTCTGATGATTATTTCTCAGGAGAGTTCTTCTCTTCAAGTTTTGACAGAGTTTTATTTTTTCTTGTCATGTGCTTTGAACCACCACTATCAATAATCCATGAATCTTATCCAGGTGTCACATACTTAGAGAGCGCAGAGAACAATACATACTCTTTTGTATCTTCTTCTTTTGCTTTTTTTCTTTGAGTTCGTTATTCTTTTTCTCCATCTTTTTCTTCAACTAGATGTGCATGATGTATTTTGTTGTTCTTATTCTTATATTCTTCTTTCTTCAATGGACAGTATTTGGAAATGTGTCCTATCTTGTGACAATTGTAACTTTGAAAGTTGAAGTAGTATTTCCTCTGAACGTTTCATCTTGTCGTTTGGAACGTATTGGGAGGTCGGGACTCCTTGTGGATTTCATTCTTGAAGTTAGATTGACTTGTTCCTCTTTTTTTATGGGTGGCTAGTGATTGATCATCTTATTTAAGTATAGCTTCTCTATTGGCTACTCTAGCCACCTCTTCAATGTAATCTTCCCATGCAATGTCAAACTTCATGGTTTCCTTTCTGGAACGCATAGTCTCAATGAAAGAATCCCGAGGTCTTGTGAGACCATTGAGAGCTATCATAACTAGTTCATCTTCATCAAGGGAGTCTCCAATGGATTCTAGTTACTCCTTGAACTAGGAGACCCTTGTGAAGTAGTTATGGATGGATTCTCCTTGGCCCATCTTGGTACTCTTCAATTGAGCTCTCAAATTCATCTTTCTATTGATGTTCCTTCCTTCATACATTCTAGGTAGGGAATCATATATCTCCTTTGGAGTCTCTTTGGATGACACTTGAGGAATCAAGTGATATTTGATAGAATCAGCAATGATCCTCATTGCCCTAATTAGGTCCTTCTTGTGCTTCTCCTTAGCTTCCTCCTCTTTAGGTTGTGCAACTTCTCCTTTGATGTATTTGTCAAGATCATTCTCTCTAAGAATGATAACAACCCTATATTTCCATGCTATGAAATTCTCTATTCCTTATAGCTTGTCCTCAATCTTAGTGCTTGAGGCCATCTTATCCAGAAGCTCATTAAAAAATGAGTTTTTTCAAAATGCAAGAATGACCTTACAAGGAGATGTGCTCGACTAAGGCGAGTTAATTGGAACACTTGATTTCTAGAGATTCCAAATCTTTACCTCTCATAATTTCCTTGCAAGATTCTGATCTGTAGTTTTCTATTTTTTTGGTTTTTTGCAGATTTTTGGTCCAAATCCAAACTAGGGTTTGAATTTCCTAGAGATCTACCCGCTCAAAAATTCTAATTCAAGCCTCAATAGATGCTTTCTAGAGAGCTCCAAATTTCTATGCCATTAGATCTTCAAAATTCCAACTTTGGTAGAAACTCTAATTTCCATTTGCTTAGAAATATATCATTAGTATTCAATTCAATTTCACAACAATAAGATATACAGGATCACTGAAATAAAAACAATCACAAGATGGAAACATATTTATCATGGGAAATCCTCAAGGGGAAGAAAATCCATCAAAACTTTATCTATATAGATGCATCAAAAGTACAAAGATAAGACCCCAAAGAGGTGCTCCTTCTCCTTGCTGACATGTCTATCTCTCTCTCTCTCTCTCTCTCTCTCTCTTATTTGCTATACACAAGTGTGTGTGTGTGTCTGTTCAAATGAGGAACACACCTCCTCTATTTATACTCTTTCTTCCACTTGAATTTTTCCCTAACAAGTCAACCCTAACAAACTTACTAGGCTGACTTCCCTACGGGAAGACACAAAACAATATAAAACTATATTCTAGAGGGTTCTATTGATCCAACTTACAATAGAGGTTTTACCTCATGACTCTATGATGGCCAAATACAATAATAACATCTCGACAGGGGAATAAAAAATCTCCGATAAGTTACAACAATAAAGTTCGTTTAGAATATTCTTCGAAGTTCCAATATTTCAACAATTGGAGGTAGTATAAATAATCAAATCCGTTGTCGTAGTCCATATACTTAAAATAATCCCTCGCTTGGGCTCTTCAAACTGAATTTTGATGGGGCATTGAAAGGTAACCATGGGCCAATGAAATTCATGGTTGTAATCCCAAATTCCAAAGGATAAATCATAGGGTCTTATTGCGGATTTATAGAATATGAAACAAAAAACTCGACAAAATTGGAAGGTTCATTGCAAGTGATTACAAGAGTTAAAGGGAAAGGTTTAGAGCCTATGATTATGGAGTGTGATTATGAAATCACTGTGAATATGGAAGAACACCTTCAAAATGGTCAACCATTTTCAAAGGTGTCGATTCATTAGCATATGGAATTTATAATGGATAAATTGGCATATGTGCTTACTCGACTGAATGGATAATATATCGGTCATGTTAAACAAAAAGGAGCAAGGTGGTGTAATTCATGGAAAACAAAGAACTTGGGAACGAGTCTAACTAAATGAAGGAGGGAAAAGGGATCTTGGGGAGCATGACTTTATTGGGCAGTGCATGGAAGTGACCTTCCAAGATGTGGAAAACATGGATGTGGATAACTGCTAGTATCTTCGACATGTGTCAATTTGGTAAACAATGTGTTAGGGGTCTCGTGATCATGCAGAGAGATGGGGAATTATTGCAATAAGAAAGAGGTATCCTGAGACAGTTGGGTTACCACAAATAAAGAATGGACAGATTTATGAGAAGAGAGTGCAAGGTTTAGACGTGAATGAATGATGAGGACTAGGAATGGGAAATGCCAAATATGCGAGGCATTCAATCACCTCTAAGTATGGGATTTTGGAGTGAAGCATAGATTCGATGTGCAGACGTCATCATAATTAAAGGCACACATGTGGTGAATATTTATATGGAAAGTAACGACAGGTTCTTTTAAATTAGATGTTGTGTGGATACCACTCAAAAGGTAGATGGAAGTTCAAACCAAAGAAGTGTTGTCTATGGATGGTTGATGTTGATGGTTGCAAACAGGGAGGGGAAAGGGCGTGCATTTGTTCTCCCAAAGAAGGAAATTAAGGAGAAGCTCTATGGTCCTAATGGGACATGGTTGTACAAAGTAACAATTCAGTTGGAAACCGACGAAGTTGAGCATGACCTCTGAGAGAAATTGGAGGCACGTAAGCCAGTTGATGAATTTGTTTCTTTAAAGGACTACATTCAAGATCCACACACTACTCACTCTTTTTTGGATATGTATGGGAGGTAAGTATTTCTTTTTTAAGGGATTGTAATGGGGTTATGATATGTTTAGTTCGAATGTTGAGGTTGGTAGGTTGGAAATATGGTAGGACATAAGCTAAATGTATTGTTTTTGTTAATAACTAATATATAGTTTACTTAAAAAAAGGTTTTATATATGACTTGTTCAACACTTGGTAAGGATTAAAACTCTAATATATAGTTTATAATATCCCATGTTATTGCTCATAAGATTTTTATTTTTATAGTTCATTTCATTTGACTAGATGTTATGGGAGTAAAAATCTAATATTTCCCTATTAGCTATCACATTTCATGAAATAATAATCTTTGATATATATAAAATCCCTTTGAAAATGGCTTGTTTTATATAACTATGACTAATTACCATCTATTATGTGGCTTGAATCCAAGTTAAATTGAATTCCTTTAGACTAAGTATAAATAGGAAATACATAATAGCAATATTATGGGTGAATACCATAGGTCAAAAAATAGCATGGGCCACCTAACTCACTATATGTGAGATTATATTTGAGTTGTACATCTTGAGCACTATCTATGCCTAAGTGCTTATGTCTACTTAAGAATGCAAACCAAGTAAATGGTAAATATATGAATCTCACACACTTGTCCTACATGTGCAAAACAATTCACTCTTCCTACATGTGCAAAACATTTCACTCCTCCTACATGTGCAAAACAATTTATGCCTCTAGAGTCATGTATTAAGTGTTGAAGAATCTAATCTCACCTATAGTTAGTTAGTGAGTTAGGTTACCCATGGTATTCACCCATAGTATTGCTACTCACTAAGTAACTCCAAGTGAGATTACATTCTTTAACAACTAATACATGGCTCTAGAGGCATAAAATGTTTTGCACATATAAGAAGAGTGTGTAAGATTCATATATTTACCATGTGCTTGTTTTGCATTCTTGAATGTTTTTTTTATCATAAATTATATAAACATGATTATTGTTTTTTGCACGCAAATTAGACTTTATTTACACATTAATTGTATTAACATCATTTACATATTTTAACATTCTTATTAACACCTGTTTTGTTTCACTTTATTAAAAACAAAATATATAACTAGAAACAACCATATTAATAAGATTAATATGTTTGGAATACGCTGAGAGGAATATATCACCACTGAAGTTAATTTAATAGTTGTATCATGATTGGAGTTAACCTAATGGTTAATCTAATAGTTATCCAATATAATTGCGATTAGAGTTAAAGTTAAGCTAATAATTATAAAATCATTGGATTTAAACTAATAATTGTATCTAATAGTTAATTTAAAAGTTAATATATCAACAATTGTAGTTCAATTAAAATTTGTGATTGGAGTTGAAGTTAAGTTAAAGTTGTATCAATAGTTATAATTTTTTTTCCTAAAGAACATGTTAATTACTTGTATCTAATAGTTAGTCTAACATAAAAGCCACTTAAGTTGTGGTTGTTAAGCTCATAGTCGTATCATCATGTTGGAGTTAAGCTAATAGTTGTATTTTACAATTAATTTAAAAGTTAATATAATTCTATTGTAGTCAATAAAAGAGCTTTGAGTTATCCTCACTTCTAGCTTCCAAATGGAGTTGGACTAAGCCTTATGCACATTAACTGGACTCCCAATTGGTAGGTGGAGTTTGAGTGTCACATCAGTTGCACATTACCATGCCACTAAGTGAAGTTATCACATGAGTTAAGAGGAATTTATTAGGAGTTCATAGAATTTTATTAGGAATTATACTATCGCACGAACTGCACTTTACTTCAACTCCCAACTGTAAATTGCACTTTGACTAATTAACTTGACTTCGAGCTCCTAGATGGAGTTCAACTGTCACATGGACTACACATTACCATGCCATTAAGTTCACTTATCGCATGAGCTATTTTTTATTTTTTATAATTGTTTATAAGGAGTTCGAACGATTAATAGTTAATTTAAAAGTTAATAAAAATCTATTGTGGTTAATAAAAGAGCTATGATTTATCCTGACTAAGCCTTATGCACATTAACTAAACTCCCGGTTGGTAGGTGGAGTACGAGTGTCACATAAGTTGCACAATACCATGCTACTAAGTGTAGTTAACACATGAGTTCAGAGGAATTTATTAGGAGTTCGAACTATTTTATTAGGAGTTTGACTCTTACATGATTGCACATTAGCTAGAGTCCTAGATGCCAAATGTAGTAGGACTAAGCCGTAAGTAATTAGAGTTGAAGTTAAGATAATAGTTGTAGAATCATTGGAGTTAAGATAATAGTTGTATCTAATAGTTAAGCTAATATAAATATATTGTAGTTAATAAAAGAGATATGAGTTATCATGACTTCTAGCTTCCAAATGGAGTTCGAGTAAGCCTTATGCACATTAAGTGGAATCCCAATTGGTAAGTGGAATCCCAATTGGTAGGTGGAGTTCAAGTGTCACATGAGTTGCACAATACCATGCCTCTAAGTGCAGTTATCACACTAGTTCAGAGGAATTTATTAAGAGTTCGAACTATTTTATTTGGAGTTCGACTCTTACATGACTACACATTAGCTAGACTCCTAGATGCCAAATGCACTTGGACTGAGCCGTAAGTAATTAGAGTTGTAGTTAAGCTAATAGTTGTAGAATCATTGGAGTTAACATAATAGTTGCATATAATAGTTAAGCTAATAGTTGTAGAATCATTGGAGTTAACATAATAGTTGCATATAATAGTTAAGCTAATAGTTATCCAATATAACTTTGATTAGAGTTGAAGTTAAGTTAATGGTTCTAGACACATTTGTGTTAAGCTAATAGTTGTATCTAATAATCGATGGAGTTAAGCTAGTAGTTCTATCTAATAATCGAATAGTTCAAGATTCATTTTAATTTTTACAGCTATCACTAACTCTACTTATCACATGTTAATTAAATTATTTTTTATTTTTTTGAAATTATTAATTATTAATTTTGGACGACACTCATATAATCAATCTAGACAGTACACTTGTCTCATTCTCGTTTAATCAATCTAGACAGTACACTTGTCTCATTCTCGTTGGTAGATGAAAAAGCATAGATGGTATTCCACCCCAAAATTCTAACATATATACGCCTATTGACGTAACTATCGGCGTAAATATAAATCTATTGTAGTTAATAAAAGAGCTATGAGTTATCGTGACTTCTAGCTTCGAAATGGAGTTCGAGTAAGCCTTATGCACATTAAGTGGAATCCCAATTGGTAGGTGGAGTTCGAGTGTCACATTAGTTGCACAATACCATGCCTCTAAGTGCAGTTATCACACTAGTTCAGAGGAATTTATTAAGAGTTGGAAGTATTTTATTTGGAGTTCGACTCTTACATGATTACAAATTAGCTAGACTCCTAGATGCCAAATGCACTTGGACTAAGCCGTACGTAATTAAAGTTGTAGTTAAGCTAATTTAGTTGTAGAATCAAGAGTTGTAGTTAAGCTAATAGTTGTAGAATCATTGGAGTTAACATAATAGTTGCATATAATAGTTAAGCTAATAGTTATTCAATATAACTTTGATTAGAGTTGAAGTTAAGCTAATAGTTCTAGACAGATTTGTGTTAAGCAAATAGTTGTATCTAATAATCAATGGAGTTAAGCTAGTAGTTGTATCTAATAATCAAATAGTTAAAGATTAATTTTAATTTTTATAAGTATCACTAACTCTACTTATAACATGTTAATTAAATTATTTTTTATTTTTTTGAAATTATTAATTATTAATTTTGGACTACACTCATATAATCAATCAAGACAGTACACTTGTCTCATTCTCGATGTAGATGAAAATGCATAAGTAGTATTCCACCCCAAAATTCTAACATATATAGGCCTATCCTAGTGATTATAAACCTATATATACCAGAGGTAGCCAAGCCAGCGGCGATCCACGAAGAAGAACCGTCTCTCTAGATGCATGGATGCGAAATTGTTCGCGAAAACTTGGTAGGAGATTATGCAACACGGATGAAATTCACATAAAATTTTCTCTCTAAAATTGGTTGGAGCGCTCTGGAAAATTTCAGGTCAACAACAAACGACACCACAGAGTAAGCCAAACAACAAACAACCCCATAGAGTAAGCTAATACCCAAGTAAATTACCTTCGTAACATCTTTAGGCGCTGAATCGTCATAAATTTAAAGCCTAATAAGAGCTTAAGCACGCTTCAATTTTCGTTTTTCAAAGTTTGAATCAATCCCAACAATCTGTAAAGCTTAAGTGTCGCCACTCGATTACTATCATAGCCGTCGCCGCCCATGGCGCTATTTTCTTCATTCTTTTTCGTTTTTCAAATCTGTAACTATTTTTGTTAAGAAGTCTTAATGCTTGGACTTTCAAAGGATGGTATTTGGTTGCATTTCAAGAAAAAACCAACGATCTAGGATGGTACTTGTAGCCAAGTCAGCAGCGATCCACGAAGAAGAACCGTCTCTCTAGATGCATGGACTTGGTATTGTTCGCGAAAACGTATGCAACACGAATGAATTTCAGATAACATTATCCTCTCTGGTTGGCGCGCTGTGGAAAATTTCAGGTGAGCAACAAACGACACCAGAGAATAATTAGCTAATCTCCAAATAAATTATTCGTAACCTCTTTCGGCCATAAAATATAAAGCATAATAACCTCTTTCGGCATATGCAACACGAATGAATTTCAGATAACATTATCCTCTCTCGTTGGCACGCTGTGGAAAATTTCAGGTGAGCAACAAACGACACCAGAGAGTAATTAGCTAAGAGTTATAGGAGTTTCAAGTTTAGTTTTCCATGTTTGAATCAATCCCAACTCGATTACTGTCATTGTCGTCGCCGCCCATGGGTGGCTATTTTCTTCATTCGCTTTGGTTTTTCATCATCAAATATTTTCATTCGCTTTGGATTAAATCTAACTTTTTAATAAAAAATCTTTTATTATTATCATCATCATATATATAAATAAATAATTATATTCTAAATTTTCAAATTTAATATAAAAAAGTTAAATCTAACTTTTTAATAAAAAATCTTTTAAAAACTATGGACACAATTTTCTTTTACTATTACAGAAACAAAAAATACTTTATCAAATAATTTTTTTATAAACCCACGCTTTTTAAAAATAAGATTAGTAAAAAACAAAATGCCTATCGTTGTTATTTATGTTGTGATTAGTTGTTGGAAACTTGGAAATACATTTTGATCATAAAAGTTATATGTATAGTACGAGAAAAAGAGTGGAATTATTTTCCAACATAATGTAATAAAATAATAAAATATTAATACAAATTTTACACTATTCACTTTAGTGGACTAGATATATATTCTAATTATGAAGGTAAACTATCCTAAACTATATTTTAGGAGGGTATGATTTTGTGATAAGTGCATCGTGAATGAATCATTAAACAAGTGCACATTTATATATATATATATATTTGGAAGATATAGGTTGAAGCTCATAAGAAAGATTTAGATATGAGTTGAGCACACATAGAAGATTTAATCCATCTTAACTCTTAAAAGTTTCGCGTTAAAATAAATTTATATCAATATTATAATATCATTTTATAATAATAAAATTAAATATTAAACATATTATTTATTAAATTTTTCAAATAATTTTAATTTTTATGACAAATTAAGTAGTAATCTATTATTTAATTTATAAACATTAAACAATGTCTATTTTTTATTTATTTTCATAATATAAATTATATTATGCTTTCTTTTGGATAAGCATTACTACATGCTATGTGACTTGTAAAAGTTATTGTTTATAAATATTTATAAATATATTTATTGAAAAAAATATTTACTTATATTTCAACTGCGGTCTTAAAATCTTGATCAATATTTTCTTAAAACCTAGATCGAGGTCTTAAAACCTATATCGACATTTTTTAAAACCTAGATCGAGGTATTCTTAAAACCTAGATCGACGTTTTGATAAACCCTCGATCGAGGTTTTATTTTTTAAAACATAGATCGAGGTCTTAAAACCTAGATCGATGTATTCTTAAAACCTAGATTGAGGTTTTGACAAACCCTCGATCGAGGTTTTAACACCTCAAACGAGGGTTTAAGAAAACCTCGATCGAGTTGTTATGACCTTGATCGAGGGTTTAAAAATTGATCGATCGAGGAAAGTTTTTGAGTTTTTTCTGAAAGTGCATTACCAAAAAGTGTAACCGAGCTCCATGGATGCACCCCCTTATATTGCTGAAACAAACCTATAAATCTTCTTCTTTCTCCTCGTGAACAAAATTTTCCAAGTTTACATACTTTGGTTCAGCCTTTGTCCCTAGATTAATCAGTTCATATTACATAGATGAACTATTAGTTTTGACATTTGCTGGATTCTTGAACTTGTTATGCATGTCAAACGTCCCCTCTAGTGTTCTCACTCCTTTGGGCGTAAAATTCCCATTAGTTACTTCTTTGTTTTGCATATTTTCTTGACATTCTTCATTATCAATAACATAGTCTTTAAATTTTTCTTCATTTGTCAGGAAATCAATAATTTGCTCGTCATCATCAAGCATCCTCAAGTTTGTAACATTATCTGGTACTACTGGCCTAAAAATGAATTTAATAGCGCATTTATTATTAGTAGAAATAGACCTAGCAACATAAACAACTAAGAAGTCTGTTGTAGCATTCCGTAATCTAAGAATTGAATTTATATTGAAAGCATTAAAATGTGAAATCAGATTCCAGACCTCAGATTGATACCCTTTCAGGTGTGGTGATAAGCAATGTATTGTAGCTCTAACATGCCTGACTACTATCTCAAAGTCACCAAAATTTTTTAAGTTTTTAATGTTTAGTTCAATGGCTTTTCTCGAGCCTTGGACTAAAGCTTCATACTCAACAGTGTTATTTGTACATTCAAACTCTAGTCGATAAGAGAGAAAATGTTTGTTCTTTTTTGAATCAATTAGGACACAACCGGATCCTATTCCCTCTTGTGTCTTGGAACCATCAACATACAAAAACCAAAATCTATCTTCTAAATCTACTTGTTTAGTGTTACTTTCTAAGTTAGAAAGTAAGTTAACTATATTATAATCAATATCATCAGTTCGTGAAAAATGAAGGAGCTTGGACTGCGTGTTTGACTCACAACTAGATTCTTAGCTTGATAATTTCCAGGTTCAAGTTCTAAAAAGTTTTTACCCAAGACCGAAGATGAGAAGTTTATAGGTTCATTTTTTCCTTCCAATTGAGTTACATTGTGTTTCATGTGTGATTCCATCATCAACTTAATCTGATTTTGACTGTTCTTCTATGGAAGCCACATGTGCGACCAATCAGTTGTGAAGTACCCATTTAGTTTTGTAGACGAGTGCTTTCTCAATATCAAACCATAGGCATCTGGTATATCTACCACCATAATGTCTATAAACTGGCAAACTCTAGTCTCATCTGCAGATAACCGAATCAACACATTTTTCATTTCACATGTTACCTTGACTGCAAATCTGTCCAACTGAATGATCTTACATGAGGATGGTGTAGGTTGACCATTTAGCTTTTTACATACTGAGAGTGGCATGACATTATATGAATCCCCATAATCACCCAATAACTATGCACATTATGATTAAAAATCTCAAAAGACAATAAGAATGCAAACATTTGAGATTTGGACTTCCCTCCAATGCTAGCTTCATTAATTTCTTTGTCAGATTGAATGTCATCCTGGGATTTTCTAGGTTGTGGATCAAAATCCTCCAAAAGCCTCTTTATTTACTCGGGTAAATTACACAATTCAAATAAAGAAATATTTGCTTTCTTTTTCTTGATGTCCTCTACTATGTCATACCCCATATCGTATTCTACTGGACCCTTCTTACTAATTTCCACTATCCTTATAGGATTACTGACTGTTGGAACTTTATCTTTTGTGGTGACAAAATCAAACTTAGATGTTTTTTGGGTATTACTGCTAATCTTCTTCATACTTTATTGTATCTTCCAAATCTTAGGTAGTATTAATCTTTCATCCATTATTAGTCCTTTGCTTCTGGTTGTAACATTAACTGATGAAAGTTTCAGTAGGCTCCTCTTCATCTAATCCTAGTGTAGGTGCATAGTCACATAAGACCATTGTGGTTTCATGTGTTTCTTCTGGTTCATTTGCTTTTTCTTCTTCCACCTCACGATCTGTTATTTGAACATCTAATATTTGAATCATAACTAGAGTCATTGAGTTAATCCATTGTGGGCAATTATTTTCAGAATGAGGTTCTTGATGAAAAGTGTAGAAATGATCTATTCCTACTTTATTAAAATTCAAAACAGAAGAATTATACACAGGTGGTTGAGATGTTCCACTTTCTTCCCTTTTCTTGAAATAAGGTTTAAACTGTTTTTTCGATGAACTAACTTCTTTGTCGTTTTCCATATCTACAATTTTATTTGATAACTTTTGTACCATCTTAACCACATTTTCTAATTCAGTTTAGTGTTCTTCCTTATGCCTGGTTAACAACATAGGTTTTTTACCAGTAAAAGTATTTACCTCTGGTTCTATAGTGTGTTTGTTTATGCTGTCAAGATAAACTTCTACCTTATTTGCTTCCTCATAATTATCCACCAATGTGTGTTTCACTACTCTTTTGACAAACATTGCTATGTTGGGGCAAAGTGCCTAAGTATAGTATTCCACTAGAGTTTCTTCAGTAGGCTTTGTTATAGCACTAAAATTACTGAGATGAGCAGAAAATATTTGGTTAAAATCTTGAACCTTTTCTCTTTTATCCATCCTTAGAGAGAGAAACTCTTTCATAAGAGTGGCAATGGTTTGTTGAATACCAAAATTTCTCTTAAACACCCTTTCAAAAGTATTCCAATCTATTAGTGACTTTTCTTGTAAACTGAAATACCAAGCAGAGGCCAAGTAGCTTCAAAGGTATATGGAAAAAGTCTGCATACCACAACTTCATGTTCAAAGGCCAAAATTTCTAGAGCCAAATAGAAAATTTGCAAGTGGTCTTCTACAGAAATTCCTTTTTTGGGGTCAAACTTTTGTAATTCCTTTTTATGATGCTTAAGAAAACCATGTAAAGGAGAAGTCAAGTTGAGTGGTGTTCTGGCTCTCGAGAATGGTGGATTGGGTTGATTAGAATTAGCATTTGGGGGTGGATTAATGTTAGCCATAATTCGACAAGGAATCTGTGGTGGAGACTAAACATCTGACTATAATGGAGACTAAAAAATAGGGGAATTTGGTCCCAACTGATCAAGTGGTTGGACAATCTCTTGTATGGAAAAATTTACCAACTCTTCCAAATTTCCCACCAAAATAGAATCTTTAGTGTAAGCAGGTATTTTCATGGAAGCCTACCTTCTTGGTAATACATGAATTGCTTTCAATCCTCCAAGTTTCTTTACATAAGATCGGGTATGTCTTCTTAACTGGTTAACTTCTTCAATTGGAACAACGTATAAATTTTATGAACCTTCTTCTTCAGAACCTACTCTTTATTCAAAAATAAAATCTTCAGGAAACTTAGTTTCAGAGCTATCACTAGTGGAATAGTTTCTAGTAAACAGAGTTCCTTTTTCATCCATGCACTAGCAGCCCTCCTTCTAGCGCCAAAATTGTTGATTCATGGAAAATACCAGGTACCTGCAGCAAGGATTCTCCCCAATAATCGCCCCCAATTAGATAGTTTATTTTTTGGTATGGGGAATCCATCCGGTTAGCGGCCTGACTCCATCCATCCCCTCGTAGGTAAATATGGATTCAGTTAAAAATCCCCCTCATAGGTACCTACGGAGGCAGTTTGAAACCCACCCTAAAACACTTTACAAACCTTTAGAGGAAGTTATGAACCCCCTCGTAGGGACATATGAAGTCAGTTTAGAACCCCCCTCGTAGCCATAATTTAAAACATCAATATTGCAATATTATTAGGGCATGACGCTCTACTATTGAGCTAGAACCCTTTAAGAATTTGGGAAAGGGGAAATATTAACACTAATATTGCATCATTTGTAACTCTAAGAAAAGACTAATAATCCCAACATTGGTTCTGACTCAAGAGGCCTAAGAAAGTAGGCTAAATGGATCTGACCTTATAATTTGGATGAACTTGAAAGGTTTCATATGCAACCTTGATTCAGTAAAGAAAACAGTAATACATAAACATTTTGCATGATAAAGTTGGTACTCAAGTTCATACACATACTCTAGAAGTTAACATCTAACTAGAATTTCAAGTATTCATGGATAAGGGCAAGCATATTTTCTAATGGTTGCTTGATGGATCCATGTAAGAGTAGCCTTATCTTAAAATTTATGTTAGTAGATCAATGTGTTCTACAATTATAACATATTTAGATCCAACTCAATCCAGTTTAGTGATATAAAAAGCATTCGACTAGACTATGCAGAAATACAAAGATTAAAAATTTCATAGCATGGATAAATCTATAATCTTTTCTAAGATAAACAACTCATAATAATGAATTTATAGATATAGAATACCTACAACTGATATAATTGCAAATGAACGCCACCATCACTCAAAAGGCCAATGAGATGAAGTGTGCCATTTTCAAAGAACTCCTTAATGTATTTAAACCCTTCTCCCTCTTAGATTTTTCCAAAGGCAAGACCATAATCCACTAATTTTGCTCTACACCCAAAGTCAAAATCAAAGTTAATATGTTTTCCATTCTAAAATATGTAGCTCAATTATATAGTAGAAATATCCTTTCAGTTACCATTTATACAATTACATCTTATACAAATATCATATGATATCACCGCAATTTGTAAGGTGAGCCCCAACAAACAAACAAAAATAAAGTGAGCCCCTTGTTTACCTTACTAGAAAATAACAAACATCAAGCATAGTAAGTCATAGAGGATAGTAGAGTCGAATAAGGACTTTGATGTTTATTTAAAGGATTTGGAAAATAGAGTAAGAGTTTTATTTAATCCAGTTGAGCCATTTTACATGGATAACTTAGCTTTAGCTTACAGATCTTGTTAGCTTTCAGAAGCTTTTAGGTAGCTTATTGGATCTTAGTTAGCTCGAGGAAGGTTCAATATGTTAACATTGTTTTTGTCCAATGCTAAATGATTAAAGGGATAAGGTATGCCAAGATTTGCAACAAGCCACCTTGGAGAATACCGAAATCCCCAGTAAATTTCCCCTTAGGCCATCTCTTAAACTTTGAAAATATGTGAAGGAAAGGCAATCTGGTCCTAAATTACGTAAGAAAGATCATACGCAGATTGGCCAAAGCTATGGGGAAGGAGATATTGTCTCAATGGTGGCAATATGGAGGTGAGCCATATCAACGGTTATAGTATGTTTTCGCATATGTAATATGCACGGCCCAAATCACTTTTGTATTATTGCGAAACAGGTTAAGACGACAGCATTTTTTAAGGGTCGAGATCGACCAAAGGATGTATCAATGGAGAGGCTCAATTCCACTGAATCAAAGCGCTCATGAAGTTTCCAGTCCCTAAGTCCATGAAATGGGTTAAATAGGGGAAAGTTTTGATGGCATATATTGATTTAAGGAAAGATCGACAACTGGAAACGCCTCCGCTTATCGGACAGACATGAACTAAATCACCTTTAGGATTCACAAAATTTAACACAATTGTTCCACATGGACAATGGATATTAGAGACATTTCAGATCAAAGGGCTGGAAATGATTTTGACCGTCGAACCAGAGGCAAAGGATGTGGTTTGGGGTATGATCTGCTCATTCACAAGAGCCACTGTCGATGTGATATTTTTGAGTAAGTGCGCAAATGGTCGAAATGACATGAAATCAAATATACATATGCCATTAGAGTGGATCTATGGCTAAAAAAATCACTCCCCATCAAGCGTATGATAGCTAGAAAGGTATCCTAATGATTGAATGACAAAAGACATGTATGGATTCAACACAAAGTTGGAAACACAGTGAACAATAATATTTTGATACCATATTTAGGAAGGGAATATGGATGCAGGATTTCTAGTCCATGTGCCCTGAGCCAAATGAGGTATGATGAAGACCGAGGCTAGAATTCATTTCCATGGCTGATAGTATGGCGCCACAGTAGAAATGGCGACGTGAGTAGTATCTCAGCATAAGAGCCAGATCCCAAACCCATGTGACCACACATGCTATCATCATGCTACTCGATGATGGCATGTGTGAGGGTACTGACGGGGCCATAGTCAAGTTAAATCTCCCAGCTCTTTATAAATGCCACTTTCATATCCATTTGAAGACATAGATTAGGTGAATGTTGAAGAGAGGTTAGGATGGTTAAATATTATTCTAGTGAGAATCTTGAGATTCTTAAAGAAAGTCTGTAATGGCCTCCTCATTTGTGAAGCTTGTTTATCAAGGTGTTCTTTTGTTGGGGAGCCTAGGCTTGAAATTCCACTGCTCTTAAGTTTTCATGCTAGGGGAAATCCAACCATCATGGTAAGAAAGTTCATTACATTCAAAGAGGTTTTCGGTGCCAGTGAGGCTGAGGAAAGGATGCTCATCACATTAGATGGACCTCCCGAGGCTGGTGAGGGAATTGTTGTCCTAATAAAATATAGCATCCCCATCGGAGCTATGCCTAGAATTTCCTGTCCAATGGGTATCCCTCCAAAACCTCTAGATGTGGTGGCTGTCTCCATAATCTCAAGACGTGGTGACCGTTTCTAGAGGTAGTTGTACTGAATGTTTGGACAGGAGGAGAGGAGGTTGAAGGACTTCGTCATCATCTTTGTGAATTCCACTTTCCAACTTTATTTGGGGTAATAACGAATCCATGGAGGTGCTACACCATATGACCTATAGGAGGACCCTCCTCCTAGGAGAAGAGAAGAACAAGAATAACAAGCCTCCTCAAGGACTTGTTACTATAAAAAATAGTGCGGTACTTCCCCAAGTCCCGGCAAATAGCAGTGGTACCAGGAGAGGAAGGGATGAGGTGGAGAGTTGAATGTAGAAGGAAGACAAACCTTCTTTCCAACTGTGAACACAGGAAGAACAGTGACATTGAACAAAAAATGAATGCAAATGGCCTAGAAAGGAAAAGACATGTTGCATATCCAACTGGTGAAGAAATAACTCAAAACTAGTCAGCAGGCAGCTTCCATAGACGTCCCGAGATGTCATTTTTAAGACAAGCGAGCCTAAATTTGAAGACCTTACACTAGCATTTAAGACTAGCATGTGCATTGCTCCATAATGTTTTGTTTTGTGTCGATGAATCATGGTGAATGCACAACATTTGAGGTTGTTCATTTTTTTTATCAAGATTGTAACTAACTTCTGGCCCTATTTTGAGGTTAGACTCGAGGGCCAGAAGAACTATAAAGTTTACTCTCTGCAGAGGGAGAAAGAGGTTGGTTCGAACTCATAATATTTTGGTTCTTATGTAATTTTGATTTTCTTTAATATAAGAAACAGATTCAAATGCCAGCCTTTGAATGCAAAAATTCTTGCGTATTTCTCAGTTATAGTTTGTAATCTTCTGTCCTTATGTGCATGTATTTCCTGTTATTCTTTTCGCTATGTTTTATTCATGTTTTTAACTAGTGTATAATGGTTTGGAATTCATATTCTTATGTTCTGGCCATTGTTTTGGACATCCACAAAATGTTTTTTCCAAAGTTGGTGTAGAATTCATCTCTTTGGTGCTCTACATTGATGGACTATCATCGTTCTTCATTTCCCGCAATACCCAAAACACATCGACCGTAACCTAACTACTACCTTTCTCTTGCAAATATTTCATGCAATATG
Organism: Pseudotsuga menziesii; assembly: GCA_001517045.1. Taxonomy (NCBI): domain Eukaryota; kingdom Viridiplantae; phylum Streptophyta; class Pinopsida; order Pinales; family Pinaceae; genus Pseudotsuga; species Pseudotsuga menziesii. Next base: position 168,880 of record LPNX010418695.1, read on the forward strand.
GTTTATGGTTTTTGGCATTTGTGACTCCATATCCCATAACATCTTTACCCTATTTCAACTGCCAAAATTTGAATTTTATTCTGTGACAATATATCTGGCCTTCATAAATATCTTGTGAGAGATTCCTCTATAGAAATGGGGAAGCAAAATCCCTTTCCTAAAGCAGTTCTGCTGTTATTTTGGGGTCCTCCTTTCCACAACCTTTCGGTATGATTTTGAGTGCTAAAAATGAAGAAATCAACACGTTATAATTAATGAAACGACAATAAGATATCTAATTGACAAATTTATTATGGTGATAAATTAGAAATATGCATTAGAGAACGATACAAATTGTCATTATATTCATTTCCATTGCTAAGACCTGCATATATCATGACAAAATGGTATGCTCATATAAGCCATTGATAGAAATGTAAAAAAAGTCTTAACATATATGAAATTGTAAGAAAATGAAATGAAAATACCTGAATGAGCTTCTCTTGGTTTCAATAATATCTTATTCTCTACTAAACAAGGCCAACCACATGAAGGTTGAAGCTCTTATGGCCCCTCTCCCCCCTCACATCACTCTCAGTTCCCCACACCTAATCTATCTACTATAAAAATAAATGAAAGTTACATAACAGAATAAAACAGATAATATCAATGCATAAACAGTAGTAGAACAAAAAATATATTCATGAAAGGTAAATCCAAGTAATAATCTAAGATATAAATTTTCATAGATACAACTTAAATGAGAACTTATAAATAAATCATGCATGTTACTTAATACACAACATCCAACCATGTGCCTTCACAATCTTGTCAAACATAATCCATGCCACCATCACCTATAGCTTCATCCTCTTTGCATTCCATCCCTTCAAAATCTGTAACACTTGATAAATTTGCATACTCTAATTCATACCCACTACATTTTCTTGGTCCCTTCGGAGGGCATGTCAAAACTACACACCAGTCGTTCTCTACCAGATCTTGTACATAAAAGACCTGTTTCTCTTGTGATGCTAGAATAAATGGATCATCTTGCACTCTATCATTACTCAAACATCTCTTCAGATTCACATGGTGAAACCAAGTTTATCAACTTTCATTCCATTCTTCTTGTGTACATCTATCGAATCACATTTGAACAATGGATACTTCACCAAGTAGTAGTCCAATAACACTATTTCTTGAATCACTCCATATTATGTTTCCGTTTGATGTATAGGGTTTTTATCCTTTGCACTTGATCTCATTAATGTTTGTGCATCTATGCACACACCACTATTTTGGGTGGCCCTGGCATTTTCTATGTTTTTAACATGAAATATATACCCATTGATTAAGTAGACATCATACTTAGTTGCATATGTCCTTGGGCCATGTGCAAACCATTTAAGGGTATCAGAGATATTTTCTTTTCCTTCCACCTATAAATTTTTAAATGTCGTTACAAAACCATTGAATTTAAAAATATATTAAAAGAATCTCACCTTCATCCATCATAATATTCTTGATCAATGAAGTTCAATTAAATATAATATGAAGAACATATCATTACCTGTATTCTTAACCAATCACTAAATTGTTGGTCATGGAGCTTTTGTAGTAAGACTTCATCTTTTTGGGCTTGGATGTTACTATTGGCAATTTCTGTCAAGTGAATCCTGTTTTTAGGTAATGTGAATAAACAATTTATGAAAATATTGTGGTATATTATGATAAAAATTGATTTCATAATGATGTGCTTATTACTTATCCAAGGTTGAATTTCATTTATGTTTTGCAAGACCCATATGTGGGCTTGTAACAAACTTGTTTTATTTAATTCAATTGAAGTTCCACTAGATAAGGCCTTCCCATATTGTCCAACCTCTTCTTCTTCATTGTCCCAAGATTCATTTATACTAGGCATGCTATGAATATATTCCATACCTTCAACATATCCAGCACAAAATTTTATGGATTCCTCCACTGTGTAGTTTTTAGCTATGCATCCTTCGGGCCTATTCTTATTTTTCACATAACTTTTGAAAACATTCATGTTCCTAGAAAAAAAAACACAATTTGTAGTGAAATCAAAAGTATGAATAAAGAGTTGATAGTAATGTATTATTATTATATGCACATAAAATTTTGGAATTTATGTGGATTTGCACTTACTAAAATTTCATTGACCTTCAAAATGGTACATCCATCGATATGCAACTGGTCCACAATAACGTAGCTCTCGCACCAAGTGTACAGTCAAATGTCTCATTATATCAAAGAATCAAGGGGGGAAATATTTTTCGAGTAAGCACAAAGTTTCCACAACATCATCTTGTAAGTTATCAAGATCTATTGGATCCACCATTTTTGCACAAATTCACCTATAAATGAAGTAAATCCTGCAAATAGGGTTTCGAACCACTTTTGGTAGCACATGGCACAATGATACAGGAAGGATTTGTTGCATGAGAACATGGAAATCATGTGCTTTCATAGATACATTATTTCCAGGGTTTGAACTATATCCATCTCTTTCTCATTTTTTGAAAGAGTGTGTGGTGCGAGTGGAAGAAATATTTCTTTTCCTTTTTGTTCTGGCCATAATGACTTCCTTATACCCAACTGTTGTAAGTCATCATGAGAATTCCCTCCTTTGATTTATCTTTTATAACTAGAAGGGTTCCAAAAATACTTCCCCATACATTTTTTTCTATGTGCGTTAAATCTAAAATGTGACGCACTAGGAGTTTCTGTATCCAACCATATAAAAAATCAATGAATTATAACATCAAAGAAAAACTAAACAATATATTCCAATTAACCACAATGAAATCCTTCAAGCATCGTACATTTTAGGCCTTAAGTTAATGTGTGCACATACCTCTCAATATCGTAAATTGAATAGAATTGACCTTTTCTTCCACACGCCAGTCTTAAAATTTTCACCTTTTTTTAAATTTCTTTCTTTTTGTACTTTTATACTTTCCCCATTTCTCTTCCCTTCCTTCTGTTTCTATAAAAATATCTGATGCTTGTACAATTGTAGGTGTAATGAGATGCTTGGACTTCCCATTAAATGGTCCTTTTTGTGAACAATACTTATGATTTATTGGAGGATATCTCCTATGTCCCATGTACACACACTTCCTACTATATATGAGATACATTGAATATGTGTTCATTAGAGGAATTTTGGGGTTTAAAATGGGCCTCCTAAGGAAAATAATAAAATAATAGTTAAAATAATAAAATAATGGTTAAAATAATAAAATAATATTAATTAATTTTGGAGGAAGAAAGAAAAAAACTACTTTTTGTGTTCGTATTTTCGACATATCTCCCTGTGTTTTTACTCAAATTTCGATCGGGAGAGCTCGTTGGATGCGGAATTTGATTCTGCATCCAACGAGCTCTCCCGATCAAAATTTGAGTAAAAACACAATGAGATATGTCGAAAATACGAACCAAAAAAGTATTTTTTTTTTAATGACAAATATGTCAATTCAACCATTATGGTTGACTTATTTTATTGAAATTCTATTGGTTCTTGAATTCCAACTCACAAAAACTTATTTTGGCATGTTTTCTTATAAGGCCCATTTTAGACCCCAAATTTCCTCTAATGCTTTCCACATATAGGGCATGCGTAAAAACCTTTAGTCGTTCAACCAACCATATTTCCATAAGAAGGAAAGTCATGGATTACCCACATCAATATATCCTTCATATTAATGAATGACCTTGAATGAGCATCGTATTTCCTTGCCCCTTCATCCCATGTTAGTTTTATTTCATTTACCAATGGTTCCAAATAAACATCTATGTCATTTCGTGGTTGCTTGGGACTAGGTATTAACAATGACAACACACAAAAGCTCCTTTTCATGCATAACCATGGCCGAAGGTTATATGTGACTAGTACCACTGGCCATACACTGTGAGTACTACTCAAGATTCCAAAAGGATTAAATCCATCCATTGCCATTGCAAGTCGTACATTGAGAGGATCATTGGAAAAAATAGGCCATTTAGAATATATACTTTTCCATGCCAGGATATCACCTAGGTGGTGCATTATTCCATCTGTTAACCCAAAAAATCCCTCACTCAGCTCTATATGGCCTACACCACCCAAGGACACCCATACACGACCTTCGTAACACCCCATTAGACCCCCACACCCTAAAAAAGGCTTAAGAATGAAGAAAATGGCTTAAAACCCCCAAAAAAGAGCCTAAATAACTCTCCTAGGGGCTAAAACCTCCAAAAAGGGGCTAAAACCTCCAAAAAGGGGCTAAAACCCCTCAAAGGAGCCTAAAACCCTAAAAGGAGCTAAATTTAGGGCGAAAGGGGCTAAAAGCCCAAAAAAGGGGCTAAAGTTTGGACCAAGGGCTTAAAACCCTAAAACCCCAGAGAAAGATATAAAAGGAGGGTGGGGGGTCACTCTCAAACAAGACCTCTCTTGCATAGTGTTATGCTGCCCATGGATGCCTTGAGACCTCTTTGCCTCTCAATCCAACCACATCTCCCCTCTCTTCCACTCATCTTCCCCATTGATCCATAGCTCCTCCATTACTGAGTGAGATAGGGAGGTGATTCCAGCCAGGGCATGGTGGCCCATTTCACCAAAAGAGAGGTATAACCTAGTTTTATTTATGTGTTTTCTTTGATATCTTAGTTGTTTTATGACCATTATTTGTTTGCAGGTTTGATCTCTAACATGTTTTGCAATTTTATTTCAGTTTAATAGTTGTTTGTAGGTAGCCAAGGTGAAGCCCTAACCTTCTTTGCAGAGGGGCTCTCGGCCATTCTTTCTTGCTCTTTGCTTTATGTCTGTTCCATTTATTGTCTGCATTTTCCACATGCAGGAACCTACCCTTCCATCCTATAGATGGAAGGGAGCCATTACTGCCCCTGTACCAAGGAGAAATCCCCGCTACACCATCCTTACTTTCATGCTCATGATGCCACCTCATTTTATGTGAAATATATGTAGAGATGTAACAAAAACATAAAGAATCATATATACATCGCAATACTTAGTAGATTAAATAAGATGGTTTTTTAGTAGGTTGGTAGTACATGAAGGTGTATGATATAATGGAATTATAAGAGTTAAAAATCATACTTGTACATTCTCTTCAACCTGGGCACTATAGGGAAATACATCACCACTTTGGCCGGGACATGTGTATGCACCTTTTCAGAACGAGAATCAACCTTCCATCTTGATTCACCACATGTTGGGAATTCATTTATTTTTTCATATTTACCCCAATATAAAATGCAATCATTGTGGCATGTATGCATCATTTCATAGTCCAACACCAATGATTTAATCAAACATTTTGCAGAATATGTTGATTCTAGAAGTGTATTTCCTGTTGGAACCATTTCTCTTTGCAACTTCAAGAACTAGTTGAAACTTGCATCAGACCATCCATTTCTCACTTTTAGGTTGTACAATTTCATAGTAGCCGATAGCTTAGTGAAACTAGTGCAACCTGGGTACAATGGTACCTTGCAATCTTCAATTAACTTTAGATATTGATTGATATCATTTTTTTCTTCCATCGATTCTACTTGGTCATTTTCACAATTCACATATGGATTTTCATTATAATATTGATAAGCATCATTCACCATTTCAACCATATGATCATCAACCATGGTTTCCTTGTTATGATCATCATTCTCAATAACTGCAGTATCATTTGTAAGCAATGTTGCAAACTCATCATTATGATTATCTTATTTATGTCCAACTATGTGGTCATCACCATGTGTAATATATTGAGGCAAATCATGCATCTCTATTGTGTGGCATTTATTGCTATTGTCAAATTTATAGTCCCAAGTAGGAACTCTCTCTCCATGGTAAAACCAAGTTTTATATGAAATTATTATACCATGAATCAAGATCTTGTACTTCCTCAAGCGTCAATACTGAAACATCGCAACATTTTTTACGAGGGCATCTTGTGGTGTTATTATCCTCTAAATGACTTTTTCCAAACTTTATGAATTATTCAACCTCAGCTTGATATTCCTTTGACATCCTACATAGAACAAATTTTCACATCACATAACAAAAACTACTACAAATTACAATGAATAAATATGTTATAAAATATCATATTGAAGAATCAAATATAAAAAGTATACCTCGTTTTCAAATCTGTCCAATCCCTTTTCTTGGCCATTTGAAAATAAAACCTACCCAATTTCTTGAATTGCCTCCTCTAGAGTTGGTCTCTCAACTTCCTTCCAATATACAGTTAGGAATATTCATGTAGTACACCCATATTCTTTCCAAAATAGCCTTTACTGGCACATGAAAACTATATATTACACCATACAAGATTCCACCTTATAATAACCAAATTCAAACATCAATTACATAACACTTTGGTTTTATATTAAAGCTAATATATTTAATATTTTAACCCATTAATATAAATCTGAAGATAAAAGAAAAAATTGTGAAATCTGGTGGGCCCCTCCCCATTGGATATTCTGCTTGAAGATTGGAGGTACAAAGGTCACTTTTAGGGAGCGCGATGGTTTATAAGGCTAATCAGCTTGACATTAACAGTTCGTTATAGTCAAACCACCGTGCGAATACAACGCCCGCCTAGCACGAGTCAGCTAGATATATACAACTTCAACCTCTAGAAGTGTTGACCATCACCACCATGTACTTGTTCATCGTTTATCAACCCTTTCGACAGTTCCACCATGGCATCGTCTATAAAAATCCTCACCTATCCGAGGAGATCATCTGCGATCAAATTTATGATGCTTATGATCCTCATTTTCTATTGTATAGTGTCAGTGATTCCTAGTACCCTTTTTTGTCACCTTCTGGAGAGCAGTCAGAACTATTTGTAAATTTAAAGTTATCCTTACTAGGGTTCATGTTAGAACAATTGCCCAATTTCCCATATATTTTCCAAAGGGTAGCCTCCAATTATTCCCCCATTGAGAAGGCCATCTAAGATGATACCCACTCCCATTTTGTTAGCAAAATTACACTAGAAGCTATCAAGGCTACCATTGGTCTCTTCGAAGCCCAATGTCAGGCCTTGATCCCCTTCACTGAATCAGAGGTTCTGCAGGTGTTCGGGAAAGTTTACCTAGAATCCAAGAATAAAATGTTCCCATCCATTTTGAACACCTTAATTCTTTCAGAGACCCTTATCACCCCACTCTCCTCCAAATTGTTCATAAAGTCTGTCATATCATCCATCTCCCTCTTGAGTCAAATCCTATGTCTTGATAGTGATAGCATGGTATTTGAAGTAATGCTAGGAATTCTCTTTTACCTTAGTCAATCTGAAGCACGGATTAAGTTCGATTACTTCTTGTCCACAGAAATCAATTCTAAGCTTGAGAAGTTTGATTTGGATAAGCACTTTAGATACTAGGTGTATCTATTTGGCATCATAGTCAATTCCAATTGAGATATCCTTGAGGTCATGGATCCATAGTTGTTGAAAGACTGGCCCCGATTTGTCTAGAAATTCCAAGAATGGTCTTACACCATATTCATTGACAGAATTTTCCCCATCATCTGCATACTATTTGACCCTAAAGAGAAGAAGATATCAAAAGACATGAAGGCTACCTTGCAGCAAGATAGTATTGGAGATTAGTTCCTGATGCCGAAGTATTCACTTATCAGGGTATATGGTTTTTCTACTTCCCCTTTCATGCTACCAGTTTACCTAACTCCCTCAATATTCGCACTAGAATTGATCAAGCAGAGTATTTCTATTGATGAGGAGCATTTTACTATGCATACGAAGGACTCTTGGATCAAATATCCTATTAATTTAGGGCCCTTTGTTGTGAAGAAGCTAGCAGCGTTACCAAAGGTGGAAAATTTTTTAAGGCCATGAAGTTTCAGGTGACTCATGCACAAAATTATGTTCCTAAGGGAATCATTTCCCACAAGAGGGTTCAGGTGGAGAGGTCAACCTTTATTCAACCTATGATCCCCGACTTGTCACGGGAGGCAAATTGTCTTGCCTATGATTTTGATTAGACTCTTGTAGAGAAAATTGAGGATCCTAAAGAAGTACAAGGTATGGACCCAGCTACTCCCTTTCCCCTAAACGGTGATGGTTGTAGCAGATAAAAAGGTGGATGATATGGAATGTGATGAACAAACCCCTAGCAAGAAGCCTAGGATAGACGTAGAGAAGGACATAATCAACCTGGAGCAGGAGTTTAATTTTGAATCCGATTCCCTCAAAACAATGATAGAGGAGGAGCTTGATCCAGTAAAACCTAGTGGGCGAAAGGTTACAAATCATATGGTGATCACGCAACAACTAGCGGTTGTAAATACAACCACTACACACTCAGATACAAATCCCTGAATAACCACACAATCAATGAACAAAGAGAGTGAGGAGTCTCTACTGAATTATAAGAAGTATTTTTTTTTGAAGGGAAATTTAAGACCGAAAAGAAAATGTTGAACACATATGGGTAGTTCAGAGAGAAATCCAAGGTTGAGACTCAGAAGCAGTCCAAGGAGCTAAGCAAGCTATCAGGAAACAAATTCTCTTTCACTACCATGAGGAATATTACAACAAAGTACCTAAACCTAGCCATCACTAATGAGGAAGGATTTTTTGAGGTTGAGTTAAAGATGGATCAGTTATCAATCCCAGATAATATTGCGTTCCATAAGGGAGTTAGAGATCTCATCTATCCTGATTTAAATAAGGAGTCATTAGCCCATATCAAGTCCCAACAAAGGGTGGTTAAACTGGAGACCCAATTGAAGCAGGAAAAGGAAACAACCAAGGCATGGAACTTGCAGGTGAAACTACTAATGGACCAAGTGGCAGACCTAATAGCACAAAATTATTTATAACAGCCCCTTGCATATAAGCAGCCAGTGGCAATAGGGTAGGCTATTTTACTAGCTAGTACATTGGCCAAGATAAAGGATTACAAAAATAAAAGCAAGACACCTATGAAAGAGATCTAGCTACCTCCTCAGATCATGCAGTTACAAGGGGAGATTGAGGCATTGCATAATGAAGTTTTGGATCTGAAAGGCCACCTTGTTGTGCTAGATGCTGAAAAGCGCACATGGGAAGAAGAGAAGCAAAAAATGCAGAAGAGAATTCATGAATTAAATGACTATAGAAGCCCTGAGGACAGATCACCGATTGCTCTCAAAATCAAATATATGTTTGAAATGGCCCTGAAGAACCTGGAAATAACTCATTTGAAGGAGGCCAATCAAGAGCTCAAGGATAGGATCACTTCTAAGGAAAGTGAATACTTTGCTGAAGAGATCAGGACACTGAAAGAGAAAGTAATCAGGTATGAGGAAAGGGTCAAAAGCAGAATTCTTGTAGAAGGGGATAAACATTTTCTCTAGGATATAGTGATAAAGGAGATTCCCTCATTAGAAAAGAATGTGTTCATGGTTGATGAGCATAAACAGGCTGCTATGGATGCAAGCAGAAGATGTAAAGCCCTGTAGGAAAGTCCAGCATAGATTCCCAGGGATGAGGCTTAGAAGGAGATTGTTGTTCTCAACTCATCCTCTAGGGAAGAACTAATTTCCCTAGGGATTACTAAGAATATATTAGTTATGGTGGCAGCAAGGAGGATGACCAAAAAGAACAACATGTTGCAGAATTCCCTTACTATGATTAACATTATTTAGCAAGGGGTAGAAAAGTTCAACAAATTGTTCCAACCCTTATTTCAGAAAAGGTTTCCTGAGCTTTGGGGTCCAGAGGGGAAGCTGATCCCTTAACGAAAATATGTCGAACTACTGCAGGAGGAAATACTAAACCATGAAAATTTTTAGGGTACGAATGGTGGGATAAAGGGACAGATAATCATCGATAAACTCAGTGAGTACTTTGAACTATTGGAAATAGTCATCACTGTCAAATCAGATCTCCCTGCTACTGGCCATAGCCCCCTGATTGACCTATATGTTACCCTAAAGGATCTATTTGAGATAGCCATCCCTACAGATCAGCAATGGAAAGATATACATAGAGTGAACAATCATCATCCTATAAGGCCCACCTGCAGCTAAGTCAACCATATCCTGTTAAAAATATACTCAAAGTTGTCATTTTCATTAAGCAAGCCAGAAAGCCCCAGATGTCGAGATTTCCATTTTAGATTGGTCACGCGCAGCACAACGTGCCTTCCCGAAATGTTTTGTCAGCGCGACACATCTTCCACATCAGAGTTTGTTAGGATTTAGGATGTGCTTTCGGGTTTGATTCCTGCAATGTAACTAATTTTGATTCCTTGTTTCGAGATACATCTTGGGGGTAAATTGCACTATAAATGTAACCTCTACGGAGGAGTAAATGTTTGACTTTCATTTCTAAAGCCTCTGTGTTTAGATTGTAGCTCTGTAAAATTTCTTGGAAGTGTTAATGAAAAGTGTTTTTTTGAGTTTCTGAGATTCATCATAGTGTTCATATTGAGTTTCTGTTTCCATTTTGCGTCATTTTCATATGTGTAAATTTTGATAATTTTTTCTAGAGAAAACCATGACCTGGCTTGAGCCTACTAAGGGTTGTTGTGACATGTCTTAAGTCTGTTAGGACTGTCATGACTGGCTGAAAGTTCCTTGAGGACTGTTAAGGGTTCCAAGCATGTGTATGAAGGTACCATGACCTACTGTGGGTTACTAAGGGTGTTGTGAGGGTATGCAAATTTGTTGGTAGCATAATTGTGTATTTCTTGACTAGGTCGTGATCTGTTAGTATGGATGGCAGTTTGTGTGAGGTTTAGTATGTGAGTTTCTCCCCTTTATTGGACTAGTTATGCAACTAATGAAACCCCTGAGTTCGTGCCTCTAACCCATGTGTTGGCTACCAAGCTGGGAGCAAAGCTCACAGAGGTTAGAAAGAATGGAACCTACTCTTGGTTGAGGCCTAATGGAAAAAAACAACTAACCATTAAGTACAAAAATGAGAGTGGTGCATGGTTCCTCCATGCATTCACACAATTCTCATCTCCACTCAACATGATGAGACAATGACCAATGAACAAGCTTTATCTAAAGGAAGTGAGAGGGTTCGATTTTTATAGAAGGGGAATATGCTTTGAATAGTAAACTGTAATGACCCCCATCAGATCCTGCTGATTTTTTTGTCTTATTTGCTTATGTAATATGGTTAAGGGATTTCATAAAAAGACTTGTCAAAAATACCACTGAGTTGTGCCAAAAAAATTTAGTTGATTTTTGTATTCAATGTACTGGTGATATGTTGATGCAGGAGCATAGGCTCAAGAGGGAGAAGTCATTCATGAATTCACAAGGTCAATGGAACTCTTAAGAGACCTAGGGTCTCATACATTTGTAATTTTATTTATTTTGTAAAAGTTGAATAAAATGGATAAGGAATATAGATCCTTTTCCATATGTAATAGTTAGGATTGAGTTAGTTGTGAGTCATAGGATTAGAAGAGATCAATAAGGAATGTACTCCTTTATCATAGGATCTGGAAACATAATCCTCTTGTATTTAAATAAGTTCGAGTTATCTTATTAGCAGCTTAGTTAGCTTACAGAGCTTGTTGGCTCACAGAAGCTTAGGTTAGCTCACATAGCTTAGGATAGGTCATAGATATTTGAGGATAGCTCAAAGAATATTTTACTATCTCATAGAGCTTGAGAGGGAGAGAAATTCTGCATAGCATGAATGGAGGAATGAGAGGTGCACAAAAGAGTGAGCGAGGCATGAACAAGTAGAATTCTATGTGTGTATTTGAATTTCCAGTGATTTGAATAAAGAACCAAGGATTAGACTCTGCATGTGGTTTTGATGGATTTCATGTCTTCATATAATTCTATAGAAGTATGAATTCATCCCGCATTCACTCCATATAGCCATGTATATAAACTCCATGGCTTTGTATTTCCATATTTGATGAATTACAGAGAATAATTGATCTTGTCAGTGATCAATTTAGTGAATCTTTGTAGAGGGTTAAACCTTAACCAATCACTTAAATAAAACTAGATCGTAGAGTGGGGATCGATCATGGGGAATATCGACAGTTTATAGTGATATCGCTAGGATAATTTGCAATCTTTGAAAAACTTTTCATGTGCACGATATTCTATGGAATGCGCTTAATAAATTTTGGAATCCATCGTTGATTTGTTGGGGACACTGATCAAACGATCAGAAATCCATTTCGATGCGTGAAAACGTAAGTTGTACGAACACTCAGGATGGTTGCGAAATTGATAGATCAAAGATCGAGATCGATAGTGGGGAAGAAGCATTGTGCGGAAACTCTTTTTTTAGAAGTGTCAAAAGTCTAAAAGCCGACTTTCAATTCCCTCTTTCCGGAAAGAATTCCACTGCGAAAGGGAACGTGTAGAAACCTAGAATTCCACTACGAAAGAAAGTTAGATAGTGCGAAACATTGTTTAACACAGAGAGTTTGTTTTAGATATCAAGGGTTTTGAAGTCTGTATGCAAATCAACGCCATCATATATGTAAATTGACTATAATATTCAAATCTTGATTTTTGTAGTGCTAATAGTGAACAATAAATGCAATAGAGATTGCTTTGCATAAATAACAAGGAAAATAAACCCTAAATATCATATTCATATAACTTTGAGTTTACAATGATAGTAACAACCGTTCTAAGATGGACAAGCAAATTTGAAATTACTTTAACTCTAACATGTAGCTTCCTGGGCATGCACAATGATTTATGGAAGTGAACTTTGGTGTCTCGATTTTTATTTGGAGTCTTCCATGCTCTTCCAGCTCCTCGAAATAACCCAAATCGTCTTCTTCTCGTTACTATGTTGCGGCACACTTCTTCACTACCCAAAAACTTTATGCATAGTCATAACAAGAAGGAAGACTACAATGAGATTACCCAACAAAGCTGTAGTAGATTGTTGTAGTTGTCAATATGGATTGCAACTCCTTTTTTGGATGCAACAACCCTTTATATTGTCCCATATGAACCGTGTGGATCACTGTAGATGTGGAACTGTAAATTGTCCTCACAAACAAGATTGTGTCCTCTCCAACAAAAAGTAAATCCTCCTCAAAAAAAATATTGTGTCCTCTCCATATGATTTCATGGCCCACACAGTCCAAAATCAGCCAAAAAATGAATAATAGGGCCTCTAGAAGATGAAATCAGCACCTTTTGTTCCTCCCTTTTTTTCAAAAACATAAAAACCAAAAATTATGAAAAAGAGAATATGCATGAATCTATAAGATCTTATATCTAGATGGCCCTAAACATTTGTTGTATGTATAACCACGACATGAGCCTATAATCCTAGGTATAATATAATATTGTTACTTGTTAGAATCATAGAAAGACCCCCTTGGGATAAACCTTATTATAGAATATGGTATGGGGATGGCGTTAGGGAGTCCTAGTTTCTTATATTCTTATTTTAATTGTTGCATAATCATTTCTAGCTTCTATTCTATTTTTTTCCAAGGATATTTATAACTTACATCGTAGGGAGGCTCTATGGTTTAAATATAAATATATTTCTAATGTGGAGATATCCCAACATGTATACTAACTAATATATGTTGTTAGTATGATAGGAGATGAAGATGTTAAAGTTGTCACCACCATTTTAACATATCAATGTATTTGTAAGAGGAGTTAGAAATGGCTTCAATCGCCTCATTTAATGGCTTGGAAGGTATTGGAAACTTCATTTCATTTATAGCTCAAGAAATATCACTTGGGAGTGAGTAAATTACTCAAAGGTTCAGTCAAATGGACATAAAATTATTAGAGATCACTTGGTTCAATAATTTCATATGCCACCTGTCGTTGACTCTCCAATGACCTAATTAAATAGAAATTATGATGCAGGAATCTATAAAAACTACTACACTTCCACCACTAAAATGGATCATTGAACAATGGAAATACATAAATGAGGTGGAGGCTATAGATTTCCATCGCATGATTAAAAGTAACACCATGTATCTCTTCTCATTATTCTAATATCCCTGGTTACATAATTGATATGTCAATTAAGAAAGTAGTTTTGTAAGGCATAGAACCATAGAAATTTTATCTCATATGATTTCTATAAGAAAAGACATCATAAATCCAACCAAGAAAAAAACAAGAAATAATTGTCTGAATGCATATGATATATCTCTTAGTAAGACAAGAAACAGTAGTGAGTCATATCATGCCAGTAGTTACAAATAGCATATAAAAGAGAAAATATCATGTGTGGAATCATAAGAGAGTCTATGGAAGTAGACTAATTTAGTACAATGATTTTATCCTTCTGGTATCCTTACTTATTGGCATGGGAGCTTGAATGATATATAAGTAGTTTGATCAAGTAACAGGTAAATCCACCTAGGTAATGCAGTAGATACCGACTAGAAATAATACTATGTTTGGATAAGAAAATCATTTTTAGTTAGGGATGATGGTTAAGGGAATACTTAAGGATATATTAGATGAAATTTTGGATCCATATAGACATCTTTTTCTCTGATCTAGCTACAAATATTGTCATGGTTCACTAATTCATATAGCAAGTGTTGTAGCAATTAGAAAGGTGTCCTTTCCATCATTAACACCTACAATACTAGGTATAATATACCTATAAATTTTTTTGATAATTATAAAGAGATGGAGGGTTGACATTGTAGATTAAAAATTATACTTATAAGGAGATGGGGGTACATCATATTCATATGGTCTAACAAGCAAGATATCAGATTATCATTAGGAGAATTGTTTCAATGGTATTAATAATGGTCTAAAATACATAGGTTAATGGTTCAAATTCTTTTTATCTTTATAAGAATTGCATGTGGTTAATGGAAGAAATTATATAAAACTTCTTCATATTTAAAAGGATTATATAGGTTCTTGTAGGTTTTCTCAAGGTAGGACGTTAACCAATGTATTAATGATTTTTCAAACTTATGGAGAACATATAGATTAAATGCAACATCGTATATCTCCTCTCCTAATTATTCTAACATCCATATTTACCTAATTGATATGTTAATTAAGAAAGTAGATTTGTAAGGCATACCACCATAGAATTCTTATCTCATATGATCTCCATAAGAAGAGAGATATTAAATCCAACCATGAAAAAAACAAGAAAAGATTGTTTGAATGCATATGATAGATATCTTTGTAAGGAAAGAAAAAATAATGAGTCAAATGATGATGCCAGTAGTTACAAATAGCAGATCAAAGGGAAAATATATATCTTCTATAGAATTATAAGAGAGTCTATGGAAATAGACTCATTTACTACAATTATTTTATTCTTATGGTATCCTTACTTATTGACATGGGACCTCTAATGACATATAAGTAATTTGATGAAGTAACTGGTAAATCCACATATGTATAAATGTATGCAGTAGATAATGATTAGAAATAATACTATGTTTGGATATTGTAACCTCAACATCTAACCTGAGATGAAATTAATGACATCCCTTATGTGGTAAGATAAAATTGATTTCTAGTACACTTAAATACATTGAAACAAACTAACTGCCCCCATCCTTCTACAAATAAACATCACAATCAATGCATTATAAGCCATGGTTATTACAGTATTTAACTTCATGTCATCCACCACATTCGGCCAATATACATGGTCAATTTCATGGTATACCCTCTCAACCTCCTTATTTGTATCAAGTCATTTTACTTGTGAAATCCATTCATTAAAGGATTATTAATGTAAGTATGAATATTTGGTTGATCACAACCATTTTCCTTCATATGCTTCACTTGTGCAAGATAAATGACAACTTTTCCTCCTTTGCAATGTCCATTATTCAAGGTAGTATATGTTACTTCATTTGGTGTCAATAATTTTCAGTTAGGGATGATGGTTAAGGATACTTAAGGATATTTTAGATGAAATTTTGGGTCAATATAGCCATTTCTTTCTCTAATCTAGCTACAATATTGTCATGGTTCACTAATTCATATAGAAAGTGTTGTAGGAATTAGAAAGGTGACCTTTCCATCATTATTAACACCTACATTACTAGGTATAATATAACTATAATTTGTTTGAGAATTATAAAGAGATGGAGGGTTCACATTGTTGCTGGTTAAGAATTATACTAATAATAAGGAGATGGGGGTCACATCATATTCATATGGTCCATCAAACTAGTTATCATATTATCATTAGGAGAATAGTTTCAGTGGTATAATACAGGTCTGAAATACATAGGTTATTAATGTCGGTTCAAATTCTTTTTTTATTTATAAGAATTGCATATGGTTGGAAGCAGTTATAATGATAAAAATTATGAATATTTAAAAGGATTATATAGGTTATATTGTAGGTTTTCTCTAGGTAGGACCTTAACCAATGTATTAATGAATTTTAAAACTTATGGAGAGCATATAGATTAAATGGAACACCTTATATTTATTCTCATAATTATTCTAATATCCCTCATTACCTAATTGATATGTCAATTAAGAAAGTAGATTTGTAAGGCATACAACCATAGAAATTTTAGCTCATATGATCTCCATAAGAAGAGAGATCATAAATCCAACCAAGAAAAAAACAAGAAAAAAAATGTTTGAATATTGCATATGATAGATCTCTTTGTAAGGAAAGAAAATATAACGAGCCATATCATGATGCCAATAGTTACAAATAGAATATCAAAGAGAAAATATATATCTTCTGTAGAATCATAAGAGAGTCTATGGAAATATACTAATTAATTAGTAAAATTATTTGATCTTTATGGTATGCTTACTTATTGACATGGGACGTTGAATGATATATTAGTAATTTGATCAAGTAACCGGTAAATCCACCTACGTATAAATCCATGCAGTAGATACCGACTAGAAATAATTCTATGTTTGGATATTGTAACCTTAACATCTAACCTCCAATGAAATAATTAATTACATCCCTTATGTGGTAAGATAAAATTGATTACTATTCCAATTGAATACATTGAAACAAACTCACTCCCCCCATCCTTCTACAAATAAACATCACAATCAATGCATTATAAGCCATGGTTATTACATTATTTAATTTCATGTCATCCACCACAATAGGCTAATATACATGGTCGATTCCATGGTATACCCTCTCAACCTCCCTAATTGTATCAAGTGATTTTCCTTTTGAAATCCATTCATCGAAGGATTAGTAATGTAAGTATGAATTTTTGGTTGATCACAACCATTTTCCTTCATATGATCCACTAGTGCAAGATAAACGACAACTTTTCCTCCTTTGCAATGTCCATTAATCAAGGTAGTATACATTACTTCATTTGGTGTCAATCATTTTCAGTTAGGGATGATGGTTAAGGGAATACTTAAGGATAGATTAGATGAAATTTTGGATCTATATAGCCATATTTTTATCTCATCTAGATACAAGATTGTCATGGTTCACTAATTCATATAACAAGTGTTGTAGGAATTATAAAGGTCACCTTTCCCTCATTAACAACTACATTACTCGGTATAATATAGATATAATTTGTTTGATAATTATAAAGAGATTGAGGGTTGACATTGTAGGGGGTCACATCATATTCATATGGTCCATCAAAGAAGTTATCAGATTATCATTAGGAGAATAGTTTCAATGGTATAATGCAGGTCTAAAATACATAGGTTATTAATGCCAGTTCAAATTCCTTTTATCTTTATAAGAGTTGCATATGGTTGGAAGAGGTTATACTGATAAAAATTCTGAATATTTAAAAGGATTATATAGGTTATATTGTTGATTTTCTCCAAGTAGGACCTTAACCAATGTATTAATGAATTTTCAAACTTATAGAGAGAATATAGATTATATGTAACACCTTATATTTGTACTCATAATTATTCTAATATTCCTCGTTACCTAATTGATATGTAAATTTAGTACAATTATTTTATCCTTATGGTATCCTTACTTATTGACAGGGGACCTTGAATGATACATAAATAATTTGATCAAGTAACCGGTAAATCCACCTACTTATAAATGCATGCAGTAGATACCGACTAGAAATAATACTATGTTTGGATATTGTAACCTCAACATCTAACCTCGGATGAAATTAATGAAATCCCTTATGTGGTAAGCTAAAATTGATTACTAGTGCACTTGAATACATTGAAACAAACTCACTGCCCCCATCCTTCTACAAATAGACATCATAATCAATGCATTATAATCCATGGTTATTACATTATTTAACTTCATGTCATCCACCACAATAGGATAATATACATGGTCGATTTCATGGTATATCCTCTCAACCTCCTTATTTGTATCAAGTCATTTTACTTGTGAAATCCATTTACCAAAGTATTATTAATGTAAGTATGAATATTTGGTTGATCACAACCATTCCCCTTCATATTCTCCACTAGTGCTCTTTCTATCGATGACACTTCCTTCCCAGTCTGAATCAACATAACCTTCCAGGTTAATATTCTGATCAGCCTTATACTTGAGCCCATAATCAACTATACCCTTTAGGTACCTCAGAATATTCTTTGTAGCAATCAAGTGAACATGTCTCGGATCCGTCAAGAACTAGCTCAAGGTGTTCACAGCAAAGCAAATATCTGGTCTTGTATTCGTCAGGTAGATCAAGGACCCAATCATCTGACGATACATTGTAGCATCAACCATCTCTAATTAAGCATCACTTAGAAGATTCAGATTCGATGCCATGGGTGTGGTCATGTCCTTGTATTCCATCATCCCGAACCTCTTCAGGATCTCTACTGCATACTTCCCTTGTCTGAAGGAGACTCCATCTGCATTCTGCCACACCTCTATGCCTAGAAAATAGTCCATCATACCCAAGTCCCTCATTTAGAACTCAACAACATGCTTCCTCTTTATATCAGTAATCAACTTATCCATACCTATTACAAACAAATCATCTACATACAATAGGAGTATCACTGGGTTCCCATATTCAACCTTGTAGTAAAGGTTGGAATGTTCTTTACTTTTGGTAAAGCCCAAACAAGATAGGGAGCTATCAATTCTGTCGTACCATGTCTCGGGTGCCTGTTTCAAACCATACATGGATTTCTTCAATCTACGCACATGAGTCTCCCTGTCATGTGTCTCAAAATCGAGTGGCTGCTCCACATACACTTCCTCTTCCACTACACCATTCAAGAAAGCAGTCTTGACATCCATCTAGTGTATCTTCCATTTCATCACTACAGTCAAAGAAAGTATTGATCTGATGGAAGTGTATCTGGCTACAGGTGCAAAAGTTTCTTCATAATCTATTCCTTCTTTCTAGGACAAGCCATGAGCCACAAATATTGCTTTATATTTTTCTATGCTGCCACGTGTGGTGTGCTTGATCTTATAGATCCATTTGAAAGTTACAATAGAATTCCCCTTGGTCTAGGGACAACATCCCAAGCATTATTCTTCATGATCGATTAAATATACTCTTCGATCATAGCATCCTTCCATTCTTTTGTTTCTGTCATTTCTTCATAGTTGGAAGGTTCTTTATTGATGAAGTCACATAATAAGGCTACATAACCGGAGCAGGACCTAGCTCTTTTCCTTTCTCTGTGATTTTCTTCTGGACCCCCATATCTTTCTGCACCTTGGATAGCTTCTCGTACCCAAGCAGGTTTCCTCTTATGAGGATTCTTCTATTGAGGTGGATCTACAGGTTCTTGAGGTTCTTCTATTTCTCAATATTCTTCTTGAATTTTTTCGTTCATGGTTGTGTCATGAATTCTGGGTACTTCTGTTTCTTCAGGTTCTTCAACAGGTCTCTTTCCATATTTGTTGTAAGCTAAGTCTTCATCAAATGTTACGTCCCTCCTGATGTCGATCTTCTTGAATCCTGGGAAGTATATTTTGTAAGCCTTCGAGCTTTCAGAGTATCCCACAAATATACCCTTCCTTCTTGAAGGATCTAACTTTGTCCTCTTTTCTTTCGGAATGTGTATGTACACTGGACAGCTGAATATTCTGAGATGGTTGAATTTTGGTTTCTTACAGGAAAAGACTTCTTCAGGTGTCTTGTTCTCAAGTACTCTGTTTGGAGTACGGTTCTGTACATACACCACTATTCTGGCATCTTCTGCCCATAGATTCATGGGAAGATATTGATCATGAAGCATGTCCCTTGTAGCTTCCATGATTATTCTATTCTTCCTTTCTACAGCCCCATTTTGTTGTGGATTATATGGAGTGGTTAACTCCCTCTTAATCCTTGAATCTTTGCATAATGTTTTGAATTCATTTGATGTGAATTCTTCACCATTATCTGATAGAAAAGTTTTGATATTATTTTCTGTATGGTTCTCGATCAAGGCTTTGAATTCCTTGAACTTGCTGAATGCTTCATCTTTGTTCTTCAAGAAGTATATCCATGTCTTCCTAGAAAAATAATCAATAAAAGAAACATAGTATACATACCCGCTTAATGAAATGGATGACATCGGACTGCATACATCGAAGTGTATTATTTCCAAGATTCCTTTTTCCTTTCTCTCGCTACTTGGAAATGGCTTCTTTGTGTTCTTTCCTTTCACACATCCTTTGTAGACACCATCATGTTTTTCTTGAATTGCTGGAATACCTTCAACAACTTTCCTTGCAAGTGGTAGTGCTTTGTAATGCACATGTGCAAGCCTTCTATGCCAAAGTTCATTTGGTTCTACTGATTCATGAACCAAATCTTGTTCTGGTTGGCCCTTCAATTTGTATCGACCTCCCTCTTGTTCCCCAATCACTACTGCATCATTAATATTCTTTCCCTTTGGCCACATGAGAACTTGGCCATCTACAAATGCAACCCTCATTCCTTTTGCATCCAACACAAATATGGAGAGGATGTTCTTCTTAAGTCCTTGTACAAAAAAGACATCCTTCATCGTCATATACTTTCCAGAGGAGGATTCCCCACTACCTTTTATTGGATACTGGTAGTCATCTCCAAGTTTCACCTTGTGGGGTGATTCATGTTATGATAGTTTCACAAAGGATTATTTGAATCCCTTCATATGTTTGGAATCCCCACTATCTATAAGCCAATCATTGCTTCCATGTGTGATGTTTTCTGTGAGAGCGAAAATCAAGACATATTCTTCATCACTTGAAGAATCGTCACTTTCTTGCTTGATTATCTTTATGGAAGGTTCATCATATTCTGCAACATGAGCATGATGTCTTCTCTTGTTTCCCTTATTCTTATGAGAGTTATTTTTGTTTCTAGGAAAATATTTGGCAAAGTGTCCTCTTTCATCACGTGTATAGCATCTGAATTTAGATAAATCTCTTCTAGTAATATCTTTCTGGTGGAAGTGCTTACATTTGTGGTGATGAGAGTTTCTTCTGCTTTTCTTGGAGTTTACTATAAGAGCTTGATCTTCACTTCCCATATTTTCTTCTTTATTTACTATATGAGCTTCTTCTTGTGAGCATTCTTCTCACAGTCTACTGAAATTGACTAGATTCTTTCTAGCACAGATCCCTTGAATAAAGGAGTCCCATGATCTAGGGAGACCATTCAAGGTGGTCATCACAATTTCTGCATTCTCCACTTCTTCATCTACTGCTTCAAGTTGTTCCTTGATCTAAGAGAATCTTGAAAAATAAGACTGGATGGTTTCTGCATTATGGATCTTTACATTCTTCAATTGGTTTCTCAGAGTCATCTTTCGATTTATGTTCTTCCCTTAAAACAGTTTGGTCAAGGAATCAAACATAGCTTTAGGTGTCTTTAGGGAGGACACCTGTGGTATGAGGTGATCCTTGATTGAATCAGCAATAATCCTCTTAGCCATGACCAGTTTTTTTGTGTGTAAGGCCTTAGCCTCATCTCCCTATAGAACGGGAACCTCTTCATTGATGTAAGAGTCCAACTCATTTTGTTCTAGGACCAGGGAGAACCTATACTTCTAGCCTCAAAATTTATCAGCTCCCTCAAGCTTTTCATCAATATTGGTATGATGAGACATATTAACTAAGAACCTCAAATTGAAATAGAAAAGATGTATATCTTACCAGTTCAAGATGTCAGAACTGGATCTTGAGATGAATTTCTGTAGAGCTGGTTTAGGAGCAGATTAGGGTTTGGCTTTCCTGGAGCTCTACCCAACCAAAAAAAATGATCTTGATCTCTAAAATTCGATTTTGAGGAGGAGATCAATCCAGGATTGGGCTCACTCAAAAATTCTACTTCTTTGGAAATCCCTAATTTCTGGTAGTAGTGTTGGGTCAAAAATTGAAAATGCTCAGAATTAGATTCTACTTCAATAGAAAGATGCGCCCTAGAGAGGAGAGTCGTCCCAACCTTATTTTGTTGAAAATCTGTGGAGAGAGATCCAAAAAGTAGGAGTCCCTAGTTTCCGCAGCTGCATAGTGTCTTCTTCTTAGGTTAGCTCTGATACCATGTTATATTTTTATCATTCAAGCTAGCATTATCTTAGGATATATAATTGAGAGAATAACAAGCACAACAATCAAACACAAGAGACAATAGACACAAAGATTCTCCTAGGGGAAACCATAAAGGAGAAAAACCCTGCAACTTCCTTAGAGATAGAATCAGCACTAAAAGCAAAACCCCAAAACAGTAAGATGATCTCTTGACAATATTAGTCTCTCTCTCTCTTGTCCCAACAACTTCTTCTCTCTCAGTTATGCACTACAACTGAGTGTGAGTGAATGTGTGATAAATAGAGAGGATCACTCTCTATTTATACTAATTCCTGACTTGACAATAACTCACTAGGGACAACTTCTCTAGGAGAGTTTAATAACCCTAGGGCCCCAAAACTGTGGGCACGTTAACCATTGATCAATAGGAAGGGTTACCCTCTATGACTTTACATGACTTGTTTACATTATTTAATCTTCCTATAGGAACATCAGGGCATGAAATGACTGAATTACATTATAGATACTTCCTGGAATAAACATCAAGGTACAATACACAAAATATATTAGTGAATACATTCCGAGGTTACAAATACATCAACACTATCACAAGCCACCATTGAATTCCTGGTAAGCAAAAAGTTCACATATTATATAATCAAGTTTTTGAGAATGTCTATTGGCTTGTAATGTTGAATTATATATGTTATTTTCAATTGATTTTTAGGATATAAGGAAAAAAACAAGGAAAATATAGAAAAGGAGAGGGACTTGTACACCTCTAGACGTCGAGGTTATCAACAGGTCAAAGATGATATGGTATACAATTGTGATGATATTTTATCCAATATGAGAAATATTAGCATATTTTAGTTTCATTGTAATGTCACAACTTAACCATAATATTTTACTTATTGCAACTAGAAAAAATCTAGAGCGTTTGATGATACAACTACAAGCATTACTAGGGAATACTTATGGAATAAGTGCCATCAAAAGAAGGATGGCACTCCAATCACACCAGCTATAGGAGAAACAATAGTATGTTCTCAACCTTTTAATTTAGATATTGATTAAAATTTCATTTTACATGTTGGAAATGTTTTCTTCTATGATGTGATTTAATTGTATGTCAATGTTAGCAAAAAATTGAACAAGCACAAGTAGAAGTTGCATCTCAAGACTTTGTAGCTAGGGATGATGCCCTTGCCAAGGTATTAGGGGTTGATGCAAGAGGAAGATGTCGTGGTGTTGGATTAGTAGTTACACCAACTAAATTTTTTGGAAAAATTCCATACAAGGAGGCGCTAGCTGTAAGACAAGCTACAGTGAAAGAAAAAACAAAGGAAATCTCATATTTGAAAACAACCATAGCTAAACTATTGAAAAGAGTAGAAGATATGGAGAGAGAACATGTGGTCAACAAAGAAAGTTTTAGTGTCCAATTATTTTCTCTTGTATAAGTATACATATTTTCACAATAATGATCTAAACGATAATATCTGATTGCTAATATAAACAGTGCCCTACGATACAAAATGCTCATGCTGAAATCATGCCTGTGTTGGAGGTTAGTTGTTTAATTATTATATAATATTTATTTTCATATTTTGAATATATATATATATATATATATATATATATATTACATTTTGTTTCCTTGACAGAGTAATATAGGGGACATAACAACCCTTATGAACGGACTAAGACAAGAAATTAACTTCAATGCATACTCCATCATCCCTAGTAAGTATTCAGAAATTTCATAATTTAGTTCTATTTTATTTTATTTTTTCAATATATTATAAATCTTTGTCTATTGGGTGCACATTCGTGCATCAAAACATGATGAAAATTTGTTAGATAAAACATCAATGGTTCCATCGAAACTGCAAATTAACAAACTGAAAACACCAATTCAAGTAAGATAGTTATTATTTAGTCTAGGATCATCAATGTTTAAATTCTTATTTCCATGCCTCTTACTTTGTATCATTTATTTACAGGGTCAACATAATTCTAATGAGTTCACTCCAACTTTCCAATTATTTCTCATTGCATTAAACTCAAGGGTTAAAGTTGCAAGGGTGACAATACATAGGACTGATCCAAATGCAATGGTACACTCCATCCCTATTGGAAAAGGATATTATATTGCGAATTCGACAAAAAGTTTACATCATCTATTTGAAAATATAGATCTACCACGTCCCAGTAGCACATTATGTAATCTATCAGATGCTTTGTTGAGCTTCATTCCTTGGCATCAGGATGACGTTGAACTATGTAACTAGTGCTTATACTGTGTGACTAGTGATTTCATTCACTGTTGTATCAACTGAGAATAGTTGAAATATTGAATATTTAAAATTAGATACGGACATAGTTTATAATTTTTTTGTACTTCAAGGTTAATATTTACATTTCATTAAAATTTTGGGCACAAGTTGCACTTATACGCCATGGGCACAATTTCTGATTTTGCAATACATCAGTATTATATAATCTTCGTTGTATGTGAAATGAGATGTTGTGTTGTGAATATGTGGAATGCGGAGAATGTATATCATATTTTCATTAAGTTTTTTTTTTTTTGTAAATTAGTTTATCCTTTTATTGCCTTCTATTCCCCAAAACAAACATTTAAAGAAAAAAACCACATTAATAATATTTATTTTCCACATTGTAGAAAGAATAAGAAAATGACCAAAATTAAATATTTAAAGGAATAAGCTTGCATCCAGAAACAAATTCATATGAAATGATTAACAATAATAGTAAACTGGTTTCTTAACTTATTGAGTCCATGACCTTTTATGTTGTCCAAAATAGCCAATCTACAAATCATTTTGAATTTGAAAATTAAAACTAAGTTTAAATATAGACTACTCAATTTTCACATTGAAGTCACCATGTTTTTTTTTGTAAGTTAAGGAACTATTCTATTGAAAAAAAGTGGTAGTGTTACAAAAAAAGTTACAGTTCATAGACACGTTCCTTCTCAAAGAGACAAGCAGGTAGAGAAGTTCTAAAGAGATTGACAGACCCTCCCTCTATGAGGGAAAATAGGTCCATAGAGAGAAGGAGAGTATCCTTATACAAAAAGACATAATAATTATTGAAATGAAAAAACCGATAGACAAAGATTTTGACTTTGATAAGACCACAATATTTCTGGAAAAAATAAAATAAGCCATTGACAAAACCTTGATTAAGGCTTATGGAATGGATCCTCAATGATACGGCATCCAAAGCCAGTAGAAACCAACTTTCTTGGGTCATCCTTGGCATCAAAAGTGTCATCTTTGGATGATTCCATGTCTTCGCTACTGGAGGAGTCGTTGTCTTCACCACTACCTACAAGGGGTTGTTTAATTGAGAGAGGTGTAGTCTTCCTTGCCAATGCATGACTGAAAGTGCATTTACCAGTAGAGAGGGATTTTATTTAGCTCAACGGGGTGGGGGGAGGAGGAGGCTCGCAGTTCATAGGTACTGCAGGGGAAATGGCGGAGGTGGAGGGTGCAGAGGCTAAAACAGGGGGGGATGTGGGGGCGACAGGAGTAGGAGGTGGTGGTGCAAGTGCAAGAGGATTTGAGTGGAAGTGGAGAGTGAGACAAATGAGGAGGATTTTTATCACCCAATAATTTATTTTTACTCCAGAGTGAGACCAGCCACATTGAGGGCACCACACAATAATGCGGGCATCACTTGCCAAATTTGAATAACAAATGAAATCACCTTGGTGACCTAGGGTTTGAAGAGAACTAGTTAAGTGTTAGAAAAATAGTTTGAGAGACCACTTGGAAATGTGTGCAAGGGGGTGTTCCTTTGCTGATAAAATTCATCAGATGAAATGGTCATGTTAATTATTGAAATGGATATCTAGCCATGTTCTTGGTTTTTCTTATGGTGTTCAGATAAGGAAAATATCAACCTGCCAAAATAGAAGAAAAAGCTATTTTGCATACTAAAGACAAAAAATGGCTAAGTGTTGTAAAGGGGATAACTGATGCCCGCAATAAGGTTGATTCCTACACTAAGGATGATGCTTGCATGGCATGGCATGGAATAGATGATGATGTGGCATGAATTTGAAATCATTGTTGCATTATGACATCGTTCTGGAGAAATATGACAAATTAGTTAAAATAAGGAAATTGACTAAGTTTGGGAATATTGGACCAAGTAGCCTTAAGAGGATCCCCACCACAAATTGTGTGTTTAAGAAAATGTCTGTGCCACATGGGGATATTGTAGGCTGTTGTTTTGTCTACTCAACCATGGTCTTATTTTTTCCAAAGAGACCTTGAATAAGAATTTATGGACCTACTAAAAATGTGGTTTAGGAAAATTAGACCAAGCCTAGGAGAAAATAAAAAATTGTAAGTATGGAATTATTGGTAAAATCTATATAACTCGCCTTAGGGAAATTCCCATCACAGCTCATAGGATGATGATCAAAATAATATGAGAGTGTGGATGTCTATAGTGGTGTATGGTGCATCCAACCACATCATTATCCTGACCATAATGTCTTTCAGGAAGAAGATATCAATCTTCCAAAAGTGCCTCTCAGCCATATTCGCACAACTCTAGGAAAATGCCCGATGAGGAAAGATAAAGAATATCCAAAAAAATGAAAGTGGTCTTGGTGGATTCACCTTGTTGGCCTCTACCCATTAGGCATATCACTTGGAATGTTTGAAGGAAAAATTAAATCACCTTAGTGACCTAGGGTTTGAAGAGAACTGGTTAAGTGTTAGACAAAGAGTTTGAGAGACCATTTGGAAATGCCCACAAGGGGGTGTTCCTTTGATGATAAAATTCATCAAATGATATTGTCTTATTCATTGTTGAAAGGAATATTTAGCCATTCTCTTGGGTTTTCTTATGGTGATCAGATAAGGGAAATATCAACCTACCAAAATAGAAGAAAAAACTTATTTTGCATACTAAAGATAGAAAAAAAGGCTAAGTGTTGGAAAGGGGCTAAGTGATGCCTGGATTAACGTTGATGCACGTACTAAGGATGATGCCAGTATGAAATGGAATGGAATATAGGATGATGTGGCATGAATATGAAATCATTGTTTAATTATGACATCATTCTCGAGAAATATGACAAATTAGTGAAAATCAAGAAATTCGCTTAGTATGGGAAAATTCGTCCAAGTAGCCTTAAGAGGATGCATCACACAAATGGTTTGTTGAAGAAAATTCCCACAACACATGGGGATATTGTAGAATGCTACTATTTCTAATCAATCATGTTCTCATCTTGTCCAAAGGGACTGTGAATAAGAATTTATGGACCTACCACAACTATGGTTTAGGTAAATTAGACCAAGCCTAGGGGAAGATAAAAAAATTGTCCAAGTATGGAATTATTAGTAAGATATGCCTAACTGGACTTAGGTAAATTACTGCCACAGCTCATAGGATGATGATAAAAATATTCTGAGAGTGTGGATATATAGAGTTTTTTATGGTGCATCCAACCATATCATTAGCCTGACCGAAAAGTCTTTCAGGATGAAGATATGAATCTACCAAAAGTGCCTCTCTGCCATATTTGCACCACTCCAGAAAAATTCCCTCCAAGGAGAGAGAAAGAAGCTCTAGAAGATGAAAGTGGTCTTGATGGATTCACCTTGTTGGCCTCTACCCATTGGGTTTCTCAGTTGCCAAGTTTGAAGGAAAAATGAAATCACCTTGGTGACCTAGGGTTTGAAGAGAACTGGTTAAGTGTTAGAAAAAGAGTTTGAGACACCATTTGGAAACGATTGAATGGGGGTGTTCCTTTGATGAGAAAATTCATCATATGATATAGTCATGTTCATTATTTAAATGGCTATTTATCCATGCTCTTGGTTTTTCTTATGCTGATAAGATAAGATCAACCTGCCAAAATAGAAGAAAAATCTTATTTTGCATACTAAAGACACAAAAAAAATGGCTAAGTGTTGTAAAGGGGCTAAGTTATGCCCACACTTAGGATGATGCCAGCATGGCATGACATGGCATAGATGATGATTTGGCCATTGAAATTTGATCACTGGAGGTTATTAAAAATTAACACTTGGTCTTCCTGATGCTAAAAGGAGAAAGTATCAGGTAAAAGACTGGAAATATTAAAATGCTAAAAGGGGAGGAATAATAATAAAAAGGACTTTCCTATTTTAATCATTGAATTTTGCAAACAAATAAGGCATGTGAGTGCATTTTACTGAAGTAAGGAAATTTTGGATAACTTCACTCAAATGCACGTCCAACCTGCATTACAAAGCCAAATCCACTGATTCAATCCATAGAGTGACTATTCAGGAATAAAAAAACCTAAATAAGCTTTCAATGTTTAAATTTTAGACATAAAAACTTATGCTCTGCAAGGAAGCTTGAAATTTACATGATTTCCACATTGTAAAAAATAGGGTTGAGTCCCTCGAGGAATTGCAGACACTGGCCTGCATTTCATGTTAAATTGAACTATAAAATACACATGCCAACCTTTTCTGCAATCTCTTGTACTCATTTCTGCAAATCGTATGATCTATAGTAAAATCGGAGTCATCAAAAACAACAATTGATATTATTTTCCAATTTTTCATGGCCAAAACTAAAAATGCACACCAATTCCAATAGAAGTACACTCTAGGTATGAAATTTTGGAATTTTTCATACAAAAACCTAATTAGACTAGTACAGTTTTAATTTTAGACATAAAAAATTCTATTGTGAAATAAGAATGCATCCAACATTTGAAATGAGAACATAACAACTATGAATGTATGTTTCTTGTTCACGGACATCATAGTTTCTCTAGTAAAACTTGTATTTATAGAATTTTGGCATGACAAGGAAAACGTAGAAAAGAGGTTGAATTGGATAGATGTTTGGAAACCAATGTCATGGCTTTGCAAGTTTGTAAACTCTGTATCTTTTTTATTATAATATAAATCGTCATCCTTCCTTACAGAAATAAATAAACGAGAACATAATAGATATAATACATTCCCAAGAAAAAAAACAGAGATAATGCAAAAATATAACCAGATTGATAATCAAGAAAGTTTTAAAAGGGGCCCAAGAGCAGTTTGTATTATATTATTCTTTCATTACAGAGCAGAGGGCTAGTTTACAATTGAATTAGTAACATGAAACAACTCCTTCAATAATAATTTTCTCTACTACCTATTACATTCTATTTATAGACCTCAAGGGTCGGATTGACCATGTTACAAGTGGATTTCATTAGAGTGAAAATAAAATGTTCATTCAACCTCAAGCCAACTTGTCCTCTATTGTACTTTTCTAGCTTCAAACGAAGATACCAACTACTGTGGAACAAGGCTAACACGTCAGTGCAACACATGGGGGAAAACAGGGCTGAAGTGGACATGTTTCAACAACAAGGGTAGAAAGGGAGTGGAAGAGGAAGTTGCATTCTAGTTATCTGGATGGGAGATGCGAGCATAGAAGAATTATAACAATGATACACATTGAGTGAGATGTATCACAAAAACAAAAGGGAAATTCCATTGAAATAAGAAAATGATAAGGAAGAGAGAAATGATAAGACAAAAATGGCTTAGAACAAAACAACATGCAATACCCATCTGGTATGGAGAAATTAATAGTTGGAATTGGAGAAATCAATCCTGCTATGCTACCGAGAGGGAATGCTCAGGTTGTTGAAGAGGGATATGGTGTTGACTTAGTGCAAGAAAGACTTCACTGAGTGATGGGAAAGGAATTCCAAACGAACATAAAAATGATAAGATGGAATGTAACTTCCAGTTAAATCCATTGAACCCAGATGAGGCTATCTCCAATTCTTTCCAATTCTACCCATTACACTCAAACTATCAATGAACTCAAATTTGTGCACATATGTGGCCATACTCGACAAAAATTAATGAACACAAATAATGGAGTCAATACATATCCTACTAATAACAGTGACCCCTATTTATAAATGTTCCATAAGAAGCAACATGATTCGTAATTGACTACAACTACTAGGAAGGAAGCCATGGGTTTAGGCCAAATATGAATATGTGTACCGTGTTGTCTCTTCGAATAATTGAAAGGTGGGAACAATGTTGGAATTTGGTTTTCATTCTACCCGTTTCATAAATCCATATTTGTAGAGTGTATATGCTCATTCCATTAATGAAAAACTCAAAAAATAATGGAAAAATCATCGAGTTCTATAAGTTTCTATGTTTTTGTGAAAAATCAGTGCAACTTGCAAATAGATAGGAAACAAGATAATTCTAATTTAATAGATGTTTCTAATTTTTAGTGAATGTGTGGTTTCTAAATTGACATTTAGAAAGTATAGTTTTATATAATATAAATATATTAATACTGCTAGTAATATAAAAACAACCTTTCTAATATAATGACGGTTTATAAATTTTATGACCCTTCAAAATTAGCTTTTTAGAAATTTTATTAATCTTCATAAATGATGGTTAGAGAAATGATTAAATGTTATCCAAAGAGTTTGAGAGACCATTTGGAAATACCAGCAAGGGGGTGTTCCTTTGATGATAAAATTAATCAGATGATATAGTCATGTTCATTGTTGAAATGGCTATCTAGCCATGCTCTTGGTTTTTCTTATGGTGATCAGAAGAGGATAATATCAACTTGCCAAATTAGAAGAAAAATGTTATTTTGCATACTAAAGACAAAGGAAAAATGGCCAAGTGTTGTAAAGGGGATAGGTGATGCCCACATTAAGGTTGATGCCCGCACTAAGGATGATGTTGATATGGTGTGGAATAGAAGATTATGTGGCATGAAGTTGAAATCATTGTTGCATTATGACATCATACTGGAGAAATACAACAAACTAGTAAAAATTAGGAAATTGGTTAAGTATGGGAAAATTGGTACAGGTATCCTTAAGAGGATGCCAACCACAAATTGTGTGTTGAAGAAAAATCCCACACAACATGGGGATATTGTAGGCTGTTGTTTTGTCTACTCCACCATGGTCTGAGTTTGTCTAAAGAGACCTTGAAGAAGAATTTATGGACTTGCCAAAACAGTTGTTTAGGGACTCTTAGACCAAGCCTAGGAGAAGATAGAAAATTGTCCAAGTATGGAAATATTGGTAAAATCTACCTAATGGCCTTAGGTAAATTCTTGCCACAACTCATAGGATGATGATAAAAATATTTTGAGAGTGTGGATATCTAAAGTGTTGTATGGTGCATCCAACCATATCATTATCCCGACAAAAACGTCTTTCAGTAAGAAGATATCAGTCTGCCAAAAGTGCCTCTCAGCCATATTTGCACTACTCCAGATAAATGCTCACCGAGGAGAGAGAAAGAAGCTCCAAAATATTAAAGTGGTCTTGCTGGATTCACCTTGTTGGCCTCTACCCATTGGGTATCTCACTTGCCAAATTTGAAGGAAAAATGAAATCACCTTGGTGACCTAGGGTCTGAAGAGAACTGGTTAAGTGTTAGAAAAAGAGTTTGAGAGACCATTTGGAAATTCCCGCAACTGGGTGTTCCTTTAATGATAATATTCATCAAATGATATGGTCCTATTCATTGTTGAAATGGCTATCTAGTGATTCTTTTGTTTTTTCTTATGGTGATCAGATAATGAAAATTTCAACCTGCCAAAATATAAGAAAAATGTTATTTTGCATACCAAAGACAGAAAAAATGGCCAAGTGTTGTAAAGGGGCTAATGATTCCCGCATTAAGGTTGATGCTCGCACAAAGGATGATGCCCGCATGGCATGGAATGGCATAGATGATGATGTGGCATGAAGTTGAAATCATTGTTGCATTATGACATCATTCTGGATAAATACGATAAATTAGTGAAAATCAAGAAATTGACTAAGTATGGGAATATTGGTCCAAGTAACCTTAAAAGGATGTCCGCCACAAATTGTGTGTTGAAGAAAATGCCCACACCACATGGTGTTATTGTAGGCTAATGTTTTTTTCTACTCAACCATTGTCTCAATCTGTCCAAAGAGACCGTGAAAAAGAATTTATGGACCTACAAAAAAGTGGTTTAGGGAAATTAGACCAAGCCTAGGAGAAGATAAAAAAATTTCTAAGTATGGAATTATTGGTAAAATATGCATAACTGGCCTTAGGGAAATTCCTGCCATAACTCATAGGATGATGATAAAGATATTCTGATAGTGTGGATCTCTACAGTGTTTTATGGTGCATCCAACCATATCATTATCCTGACCAAAACGTCTTTCAATAAGAAGATATCAGTCTGTCGAAACTGGCTCTCAGCCATATTTGCACTGCTCCAAATAAATGCCCACCGAGGAGAGAGAAAGAAGCTCCATAATATTAAAGTGGTCTTGATGGATTCACCTTGTTTGCCTCTACCCATTGGGTATCTCACTTTCCAAATTTGAAGGAAAAATGAAATCACCTTGGTGACCTAGGGTTTGAAGAGAACAGGTTAAGTGTTAGAAAAAGAGTTTGAGAGACCATTTGGAAATGCCTGCAAGGGGGTGTTACTTTAATGATAATATTCATTTGATGATATGGTCCTGTTCATTATTGAAATGGATATCTATCCATGCTTTGGTTTTTTCTTATGGTGATCAGATAAGGAAAATATCAACCTGCCAAAATAGAAGAAAACTATTATTTTGAATACTAAAGACAAAGAAAAAATGGCCAAGCATTGTAAAGGGGCTAAGTGATGCCTGCATTAAGGTTGATGACCACACTAAGGATGATTCCTACATGGCATATATGATGATGTGGCATGAATTTCAAATCATTGTTGCATTATGACATCGTTCTAGAGAAATACGACAAATTAGTGAAAATTAGGAAAATGACTAAGTATGGGAATATTGGTCCAAGTAGCCTTAAGAGGATGCCCGCCAGAAATTTTGTGTTGAAGAAATGCCTACACCACATGGGGATATTGTAGGTTTTTGTTTTTTCTACTCAACCATGGTCTCATTTTTTCCAAAGAGACCATGAAAAATAATTTATGGACCTGCCAAAAATGTGGTTTAGGGAAATTAGAGAAATCCTAGGAGAAGATAAAAAATTGTCCAAGTATGGAATTATTGGTAAAATATTCATAACTGGCCTTAGGGAAATGGATTCCACAGCTGATAGGATGATGATCAAAATATTCTGAGAGTGTGTATCTCTAGAGTGTTGTATGGTGCATCCAACCATATCTAGAAGGCTATAATAAGAGTTTTTTTGGATATTTTGAAGACAGTATAGAGGCATTTTCATAATAAACCGCATGATAGGGATTGTATATTATCATTTCAAACTTACAAATTTCATATATAATGAAAATATATTTGAAAATAAAAACCAATTATAACAGAACAATAATATATCAGACATAATTGAATGCAACAAATACATAACTCATATGTATTAAATAGTCGAATTCACCATATAGATTACACCTAGCAGTATAAAATTTTATTAATGAAATGCAAAATGTTTACAACTCCAAATGTGGTACACCATTCCTCTTCCATAATCCATAAAATTTCAAATCTTATCCAAGATTCCTCCTCTGGACCCCGAGGTAACAGCAGAGGACTCCTATTAGTGCAACCTATATTTAATTTTCCCATAGTTATCAACTAGCTTCCATTGATTAGTAGTTGGAAAATCTATACTAATAATCTCCTTCACCATTACGCTGAGCTCCACATTTTTAGCATAAGAGAACTATGGAAATTTTGTACATATGGCTTTGAAGTCAAACATCATCTCGAAAAGTCTGATTCTTGGGATTTTTGCAGGGTTTTTTAGAACGACCCCCCTTGAAGGTGGCTTGTGGAGATTTTGCTAACC